>PVJH01000539.1:260143-296547 GCA_004026705.1 Nesogale talazaci | reverse complement strand
GGACTCTTCTGGGGCCTGCCAGACCACCGACCGACCGACAGTCAATGGCAGACAGACTAACCCGCACAGTGCAGGCGTGGTGGCGGCAAGGCTTTGGGGAAACAGAAGTCTGGGAAAGAGCGTGGTGGTTCTGGGGAAATGAGGGAAACCTCCCTGAGATAGAGTGACTTCAACCGTGAACTTCCACCTACCCGCGATCTCGTTAAGAGTTGGCCCGACTCAACAGAAACTCACACGCACCACCCAGCCCACCTTGCCCAGCGAAGGGCGGCGTGGCCAGTCTGCTGCACTCAGACTGTTTTCTCCTGCCTGGAGCTACCTCCCCCCCCCCCCCCCCTCCACACACACCCACACACACACACACACACACACACCCAGCCTGGTTCTAGGGCTGTGGGTTCTGGATCAAAAGCCACAGGTCCACTCACGGACCTGGTTTGCAGCTCTCCAGCCTGAAAGATGCGCACAGCCTGGTCTGCCATGGCCTTTCTCGTCAAGGGCCAAGAAAGCGCCCTGCCTGCCCTCCCGGGGGAATCAGGGCAGACTCCATGAGCTCATGTCTGAGAAAGGGCTTGGAGAGCAGCAAGTGCCTCCTCTGCACGCATGCACGCAAGCCCTGCCTCCTTCCCAGGCCCCAGGCCTCTCGGCCACATTCCGGGATTCCAGAGTTGTGACTCAAGCCCGGCTGGAAGAAGGGGTTCCAAGCGGCTTGTAAGAAGTAAAAATACACTTCGAGGAATGTTGGCCAGCCTGGGAATCACTCCCTCCCTGGGTCTGGGTTTCAAGCAAAATCAACAAACAGAAGAAGAAAATCCAACCTCCTTCCTCCTTCCGCGTTCTTGCCTTTGGTTTAAAACTAAATGCATGAAGAGAAACACATCTCCCTAAAGTAAAATTCTTGAATATCTATAGCCCTGCCCACTGCCCCAGAGTTGATTCGAACACCATGACAGAGTCCGTCCATCCTGACAGAGCCTGGCAGCCTCCGTCCGCTTTCTCCCCCTGCGGGGCGAGTTCCTTTGGACCTGGCCCTGAGATGAGCCACATCACGTCACACGTAAGGCACAGGGACAGCAAGGCTCCCAATCTAGACCCCAGAAAACAGAAATCCTCCCTTCTCATTCAATCCCTTCTGATCTCCCTCTCCTCCCCATCGAGAGTTTCTGGACGTCACTTTTAGCTGATACCAATCTCCGGTACACAAATGAGTGTGTGTACTAGCAATGGGCCCATTAGAAAGTCGCATTTCAAAAGCGAATTTCCTTCAAAATACCAGCTCATCTGTTTCAAACCACTGTTACCTGGGACAGGGAAAGTGGCAGCTCATTATCAAGAAATACTTTTCTTTCTTTTTTTTTTCTTTCCTGAATAAAAAGTCACACCTGATCTCTTAGCCACCTGGGCAAATGTTACATGTATTTCTTAAGCCACAAACCTAAGGCCCAGGCGTTTGGGGCAATGAAACTGAAGACAGGGAAGACTGGGCATGTTTTTCCTAAGTTAATTTTGAAACACCCCTTTCTTTGCCTGGTGATGGGGACTAGCGGTCAAGGTCTCCCCTCCCCGGGCCTCCCCTTGCAAAGTGTGGCTTGCGTGTGTTCGTTTTTCTACTTTACCTGCAAATTTCTTCAGCAGATGTGCAGGGGACTTTTTGAACTCTGGGTCATATTTCATTGTAGCAGTTTAAGGAGGAACAGAGACACCCGAGGAACCTGGAGAATAGCACGTTCAACGCTCGTGGGGCCTCACGGGCTGCCTACAGAAAACAAAATTCTGTTACCGGGCAATCAACAGAGTCCAATTGAGAAAGACTTATGAGAGACAGAGAGACAGGGAGACTGCTGAAGGTCCTCCACGGCTTAGAACTTACTTGTTCGATAAACTGTGGGCCTGTTCAACTCCAAATGGAAAACAATTTTTTGAATAAAACCATTTTGAAATGGACCGCCTTTCACCTTGTGCCTCTCAGGGCCAATGAGAGTAGAACCAGTGTCAGGGCTGCCCCTGACCTTTATGACATCACACAGCCTCCCGTGATGTCATACGCAGCAGAGGCTGCTGCTCTCTTAACCTCGCCGTTGACCCTGACTGCTGGAGAAGAGACCAGCCTACCTCAACCTGTGGCCCCCAATTCAGCCAATTCCACCTTGTCACAAGCCTATGAGACAGAGTAGAAGTGCGCCCTGGAGTTCCAAGACAGACGAAGTTTGTGTGGGCACAGATCATCATGTTGGAGCCAGCAAGGGGTCTGGGGGAGCCTGTCACAAATAGCCAAAGACTGAGACCAAGAAGTTGATTTGAGAGGGTCTCCATTTATCTCTGCAACCACCAGCAGAAGGAAACAATTGGGTTTTCTACCTTCAAACTGCTGCCAAGATGCAGTCAAAATCAAGCAAGTAATACACTCAAAATTTTGAGACAAGAAACCAGCTTTGCATGCAATAGTCCCAGGAAGTAATTAGCAGGTTTCACAAGAATCCGAGGACTTTCAAGCAATGAGACAAAAAGAAGCCAGCTTCCCAGAGAAGAGAGTCTACATTTCTCCAAGGGATTATCAGACCATCAATTGATATCTTCATCCCTTCGGGGGGCTGTCCCACGGGTAAACCCTCAGACTTTCTCTGACCATGTACCCCTAAGATTTCAGGCTCCATTGCTTATCTAAATGGCCCTAATTCCCATATTCTGAACTGGAACATCCTTGCTGATGAGTTTAAAGAGAATTTTTTAATACCTGAGAAAGGCTATTGAACTCTGGGTACCTTTTAACAAACATTCTCAACAGATCAAATCCCAAGTGACTTCCGTATCTGGCTATTTAACTAACAACGGGTTAACTCTTGCACTCCCGCTATCAATCGCACTCCCTTGAAACGCCTGGAAGAAAAGGCCACTGAAATTAACAAAACTATGTCAAGAGACATCTAAATTCAACCCCCCCAAAACAAACGACCAACAACAAAAACTTACTACCATCGAGTGAATTCCAACTCACAGGACTTAAGAGTCACACTAAGTCTTGGGTTTCCGAGCTTCAGAGCTTTATAAGAGCAGAAAATCTCCTCTTTCTCCCAGGAAGAACTTAGGGGGTTCAAACTACTGAACTTGCGACTGGCTGCCCAACAACACCAGGACTCCTTTTAGGTGTAAGGTACCATGATATTTGCAAACCGATACAGTGTATTAGGATGAGCGAGCCCCATGGGGTCCAGCCAATTCTCAGGCAATTACTAATCTAAGGGTTGAAGGTTCACACACACCCAGAGTGGGTGTGGAAGATGGGGCTAGCATGCCTATGGGTCAGTTCTCCTTCTATTACCATGAGACACAATTAACAGCAACAGTCACACCAGTTATCAACTAAAGTGTCCTATGTCCACTTCCCCATCTAACAGCTAGTCCAGTCTTCTGGGTGAGCCTACACTTTGCAAACAGACAGATGTTTCCATCTTACCACTTTACTCCTTCATTCAACAGGTTCCTTACCTTTGAGCACTTATTACTAGTAGGTCACTGGGTGGCGCAAATGGTGAAGCGCTCCGCAATTGGGTAGTTCAATGCTACTCAAAAGTACCTCAGAAGATACCTGGGATCTTTGGCTCACACCTAATTCTAGCCCCAATCTAAGAACAATCATGTCTTATGACTCGGCCCTGCTTGATACTCACCCTCGTCAAGAGATCACTGAAGATATGGGTGCTTCAGCAAAGCGTGGTACAGAAACTGGAGACGACCCTATCATAAAGGCTTGTCTTGTGATCTAAGCAGTCATCTAAGAGCGGCGTCAGCTAAGTGCACAGGGAAGAAGCACAGCAGCTTGTGTGGTCCAAGGAGTGTAAGTAACATAATCCAACTCTGATGCCGGCAATAGTATGAGTTTAAGTTGTGAAGCCAGACTTGTAGATGGCTATGGATGACACTGGAAGCACAAACCCATTTGCAAGATGTATACCTAGATTAAGTCTCCAGTGAATTTGCTCTGACCACAGTCTAGGGATGTGCATAGTTTGGGTATCGTACAGAGTGCATTGAAAAGTGAATTATGAGGGCTGAGCCCTGGTGGCGTAGGGGTTGTGCGCAGGTCTGCGGCCCACTGGGATGGAGGTTCAATTCCAGCAGTGGGGCTGGGTCTCCTACTCCCACCACCGGAGAGCAATGATGCCCCCCCCCCAAAAAAAAAAAGAAAAGTGAATTATGGAACATGTAGTTAGGTTAAAATTTCACACCTTATCATTTGATCCCCCTTGTGACCCATTCCAAAGTCCTGGTTTTTAATATTTTCTGCTTTCTTTTCAATTGAGGTTTTTCTCATGTATTTTGTTGTTGTTGTTGTTATTAGTGTTTTTATTTCTTTGTATTGGGTTTTTTGTGTGTGTTCGAAATAGATGGGTATGAAATGGATGGGTAAATCTAAAGAGATATTAACTGGATTAATAATTATGCAGGAGCTTGGCATAGTAGGTTCGGGGGAAGTGGGGAGCTAACAATGAGTATGAGAAGAAAATGCTCTGAAATGGATTATGGTGATGATTGCAAAACTCTTCTTGGTATGATTGATCCATCGAATTGTAATATATGTGGCTTGTGCCCCATTAAAACTATTTAGGAGAATAAAAATTGCAATTTAGGGAAACATTGTGGGCCAATTTAACCTTCACATATATATTCTCTAAGTGGAAAATGGACTCCACACTCTCAAAACAACAATAGAATTCACATGATACATTCCATTTTAATGAGATAAAAGTTGAACAATCATTGGGATCTTTGTTAGGAAAGAAAATATCCAATGAGTCACCAACAAATGAATCAGAAATGAGGAAGAACCATATTTACAAAGGATAGATGTATTTACAAAACTAAGTGAGTTTTTCCTCTATGCAAACTCCTCGCTATTCTGAGCCTTCAGGAACTGTACAGGGGAGAGGAAAATGGAGGGAAGATACAGCAATGGACTAGGTTAGGATGTATTGACTTGGGTGAAAGCGGGGATGGAAGACCACAAGAGAGAGGAGGGAAATCAGGGGGGAGGGTAGAATAAAATGGGTTGGAGTTTCAACTGTTCGGTGCCAAGTTGACGATCTGAAAGGTAAGCTCCCACTACTCAATTCACAACTTTTTTTTTAAGGGAGAAAATGCCTGGGGATGTGCTTCCCAAAAGTCCCAGCCTGGAAGACCCTGTGGAGGAAGACCCTGGAAGACCCTCTTTGGCACTAACAGCTGCCAGGATTCAGACTGCGATGGATCGCAGCAACATGGCAACCCTGTTGTGAACCTTACAGACTAACAGGGAACCCCACCTATAATAGCCTCGTCCTCAGGAAACTCACATTCTGGTGCAAGGATAGTCCAGCTATTCCAGGCAAGTGCTGTGGAGAAAGAGAAAGCAGTGAATTCATTCAAGGGTCTTGGGAGTAGCGACCAGACCAGTGATGGGATTCAAATATAACCATCAGTTTGTTGCCCTGATTATCATTTTAAGTATAAAAAATCTCTGATAGACCAAAAGACAGTTTATTATTTCATACACTTAATCCTTAAGTGAGGGCAATAAAAGAGGCACACAAAACAAGCTCTGTTATAAGAAAGAGTTTTTTAAATGTTAATGAAAACATATTAAATGATACCCAACAAAAACAATGAAAGTGTTAAGACAGCTCCATATTGCTTCTTGATTGGCATCCTCAGGTGCCATAATCTTCACTTTTGTCTGAGCATCCACGGCTGTGTGATTTAACTTGAAATATCTCCTCACTGGAGGAGTAAGGTCCCAGTCCTGGGGAGGTTAGGTCAATTACACAATAGCCGTTGTGTTTGATATATTAGAAACAACTAGGCGACCTCTCTTCTCTGAACATGTTATGTTCATCTTTGAAAAACCCCTTTGTGCTCCTGATGAACTTATAGCAAGTGTTCTGACACTATTTTCAGCTCTTGAAACACTTTCACCAATTGCATAATTCACTCCTCTTATGGGAGTGAATTTAGGGTATAACACCGAGCTGAAATGAATGACAGCATGTCATTCTCTGGCTCTCGGGTACCTTTTCTCTTTACATTATGTTTGTTTACTGAAATAACTAATGTAAAGGCATAAAATGTAATGTTTCATCAAAATCATAGCAAGTTTTATGAAATAATATTACAAACATAGTTCTGTCTAAATTTCTGTAACTATAGACAGAATGAACATTACTACAGACACTTAGGATACGCTGTTGCACAGATGAGTGTTTAACACCAGTAAGGGATGAGAATTTGTAATCTTCACATTGGGCAACTGCCCGGCCACCCACCTTAGTGAGAGCGATGGTGACAAAAGCCATTATAACAACAGGTTTACTGAACGCAATGATAAACTAGTCATCGATTCTGGCTAACCCAGTGCAATCCAGCTGAATTCCACCACTGGACAAGACACTACTTTAGTTTAGAAAGGGTGGGTGGATGGCCATTGTTAAGGAGGTGCTTGAGTAGATTTTGAAGGAAGGGAGAGAGGGAAGAAAGAGGTGAGACTTCAAGAGCCCCCAATAAAAACTATATTTTTTAAAAAAGGAGGGTCTTATACCAAGGAGGAGCTTATACCAAGGCTCAAGAAGAAAATATTTGGAAATGAAAATGGCAACATGTGTACAAATATGCTTGATACAAATGATGTATTGAATGTTATAAGAACTGCAAGAGCCCCCCCACCCCAGTAAAATTATTGGGGGGAAAAGGAGAAAATAATAAAGTGTAGATGTATGATGGGAAAAAAAGAAAGTGGTGAGAGACTTTTATAGGAACTGGGAACAGAGCAGTGAAGGCTGAGTGGTTAAAAGTTCAAAGTCCCCGGGGGGTGTTATGCAGGGTGTTATGGCAGAGTTCAGTGTGGCTCAAATAAACAAAGAAAACCAAGAAGTCACAAAAGGAGATCAGGTGGAACCATGCGAATTTCTGTGAAAACTCAGGCTTTGCATGTAGCAGGGAGATAATGAAAGAGTTTTGAGCTAGAAACTGAACTCATCATCCTAGCTGTGAGATAAGCGATCGGGAATAATACCGTAATCTAGGAGAAAGCAAAATTGCAGAAATCGGAGCAGAGTGAAGAGAAAGGACAAGGTGACCTGGTCCGGGGAAGCCTCTCCTTCTATTGTAGATTGGGCCCTACACATGGGAACCACAGCACTGAACAATGACCAGGTGCCTTCAGGTATCTTTCAATCCTGTTTTCCCACAAACCGATTCCCTCTGTATAGCCAATAAGGGTTTAACATACGAACTACTGATATGACTTCACAATAAAAAGATAAAAAATACCTACTACAGACCGTGTCGAAGGACATCTTACAGAGAAGACGTTCATTGTCACAGTGTGCTGTTGAGTTCACCCTGCCTCACCGAGACCCCAGAGAACAAGGCGGAAATGCCCCATGGCTTCTAAGACTGTGATCTTTAGGACAGGAGACTCCACACTGGTTTCCCACAGG
The DNA here is from genome assembly GCA_004026705.1 of Nesogale talazaci. NCBI lineage: Eukaryota > Metazoa > Chordata > Mammalia > Afrosoricida > Tenrecidae > Nesogale > Nesogale talazaci. Next base: position 289,078 of record PVJH01000539.1, on the reverse strand, counting down.
GCGTTCAATGGGTCCAAACAGTTGACCTCCTGGTTAGCACCCAAGCACTTCATCCTTCCAAGGACTCACTTAGGATTAAAGAACCCATTGTCATCAAGCTGAATGTGACTGTGCAAGTCAAAATCACCAGGCTACACTGCTTAGCCCTTCTCAGAATGACAATGATCAATGCCTTAGGTGTGGACTAGATTGTGGAAGAAACAGAAACTCTCATCCGTCACTGGTAGGGATGGATGGTCCAATCACTATGGAAAACAGTTCACTGAGTCTTCAGAGAGTGGAACATTGAATGACTGTATGTGGTAGCTACATAATTTGGTGTCAATTTGGGATTTGAGAGGAGTAAGTGTGAAGGGATGGAGTCTGGCCTGTCAATAAATAAATAATCAATGAGGCCTCTGTGTGGGCATGGCCTTCTCCTGAGAATTCTGGGAACTTCTGTATTTCCTCCTTGGAAATGGGAAACACTTCTCTCTCTCTCTCTCTCCCCCCCCCTCTCTCATCTATCTATATCTGTCTGAATTCCCATGGAGACTGCTGACATGTTTCTACCACCACTGACTTTGCACCCACTAGCCTGTGATTGTCCTGCATTCAGTGTCATTGCATGTGTTTCGTGAGTCTGAAGAGGACATTATGGATTGGTATCGGACATACGGGCTACTATCGGACTTTGGAGCTTAGACTGGACTGGGTTGGGATGCTTTCATAATGTACAATTACCCTTTATATAAGCCTGTCTCATGCACATGTGGGTGTCCATGGATTTGTTTCTTTAGTCTATCCCGACTAACACACCCTATTACCCAGCCCTTCCAATCCTAGGTATAAACACCAAAATGAAAACAGCAACAACACAGATCAGAACCTGAACTTCAAGGGTTACTGAAGCACACTTCACGATAACAACCAAAATGTTCATCAGCAGATGAGAAGACAAGCAAAATATGGTCATCAAGAGAAAGGAAACTCTGATGCAGCCTACAACATAGATGAGCTTTGGAAACATTATGCTTGGTGAAATACATCACCAAAGGACAAATAGAGTATGATTGATTCCACTTAGATGGATTGAACAATATATGGAACCCAAAGATTATTAATGATTGTCAGGGAGAAGGTGGTCCCTCTTTAATTCAGATTGTTACTTGCTCGACTGTCCTCCCCAAAGATGGCGGTTCAAACCTTCCCATGGCCACTTGGAAGATAAGCAGGGAGATTGGCTTCCAGAAGGCTGCAGCCCAGCACACGTGGGCAACTTACACCAGCCTTCACTCAAATCAATAAAAATTAAAAAGAGAAGAAGGGGAAAAAGACAGTGACAGTCTCAGAAACTCACAGGAACAGTTCTACGCAGACCTAAAGGGCTGCTGAGTCAGCAGGGACTGCTGATGGCAGTTTGTTTCTTTTCAGTGTTTTGAAAGCCTTAAGGAGCACAGTTCAACTGTGACATACACTGACCCCAGGAGTTAAGATGAACTAACTTGAAGGTTACTTTTGTTGGTAGTGTCAGACCCAGTGTCTGTCGCTTAACGGCCCCACCCTTGCTATCTGCACAGGCTCTTACAGAGGCCCACAGAGAAGAGGCCCAACACGCCCCACAGTGGTTTGGTCTTTGGCCTGATTTTCCTTCTCGCCTCACCACAGGCTTGCTGCTCCCACACAGCACAAGAAAGCCAATTAAATTTGCACCTGAATTCATTAGCCATAATGCCAAGTGACAGTTGATGGCAAATCATATTGACAGATCCTCACAGACCCTTATTACAGAACCGGAACACCCCTGAATAATTAATTTCTATCATATTGTGCAGCTGCCAGCTTTTAATTCTGCCATTTCTCTAGATTCACAGGAGAAACCGCATACACATTTCCTTTCAGTTATTAAATGCTAGCAACTTCTGTTTACAAATAAAATCAAGTTAATTAAATAGTGTATCCAAGTCAGTAAGAAGAAATTAAAGTTGCACCAGGTTTAGTGTGGGCAAAGCCCAGATTGTTAGCACAAAGGGCTGTATTGTGGGCAAGACGTGCTTGCAGAATTCAGCACTAGGGTAAATTTTAAAGTGGACAACATCCTCTGTATTTCTCTTAAACCCCACTGGGTGTTTAACCTGTCCTCTTTCGGGGTCACTACAAGTTGGAATCAACTAGATGGCAGTGAGTTTTTAATTAATTTGTTTGTTTATTAATCTTTATGAAAGCCGGGCCTCTCGGAGTTGCTCATGGACGCTAGAAGCTTCAAAAAGCCAACTGTGGGTTAGCAGGACACCACTTCACTATGACCACCAGGGGTCCTTATCTTGTTCTGAGTCACCATCGAAAACTGTTCCATTAAGACCATTAGGTGTGTCTTTCCAGTTGGTCCTTGATCTTCCTATAGTAGAATTTCAGCCACGAGCAAAACACACTTGAAAGATCTAGCACTTTCCAATGTAGAGACGAAAGGGAAGCATCCTATTCCTGGAATGATCCTGACACAATGATACGTAGCTCCTTTTAAAAAGAAGGATCGACAAGTTGTGAACTTGTTTATCCATAAACGGACATCGAGGACTCTCTAGATCAGTGGTTCTCAACCTTCCTAATGCCACCACTCTTTAATACAGTTCCTCGGGTTGTGATGACCCCCAACCATAAAATTATTTTTGTTGCTACTTCACAACTGTAACTTGGCCATTGGGATGAATCGGGCGAGCTCTGTGAAAGGGTCATTCAACCCCCAAAGGGGTCTGACCCACAGGTTGAGAACCACTGCTCTAGACAGAAGGAGCATAGGGGTGTGGCCCGGGGCAAAGGATAAGCATAGACTTGAACAGGGTCCCAATACTGCATGCCTGAGCCACTAGCTTGGTCCACGACTTGAGCTCATCTGAGTTTTAATGTGCTATCGAGCCCTAGTGGTGCATATTGGGCTGCGATCTGCCTGGTCACCAGTTCAAAATCGCCAACAACTTCTAGGGAGAAAGACTGGATTGTCTACTCCCATAAAGTTACAGTTTTGGAATCCCACAGAGAGCTGCAGCGAGTCAGCATGGACTCAATGGCAGTGAGTACCCCTTCATTTAGGAGTACCCAGGTGGCATAATGGGCTACACTTTGTGTTGCTACTGCAAGATCAGCACTTCAAAGATCAGCAGTCCTAACCTACCAGTCACTCCTGGGAAGGAAGATGTGAGATTAATCATGGTGTAGTTTGATGGGAGGGTAAAGAAATAAATGGCTCAGCAAGACTCATCCTGTGGCAGCCATGTGCTTATGTTAATTTTATTATTGAAACGTAGGGGTGGAGTCTAGCCTGTTAATCTGGAGAGAGCCATTGAGTAGCTAATGAGGCCTCTATGTGGGCATGGTTTTCTCCTGAGACTTCTGGGAAATCTCACGATATTTCCCTTGTGAAGATGAGAAGCTATCTTCCCCAGTTGTTGAGAATTAGTCTCAGAGGCGATGAGTCACAGAAAAGACAAGATGGCAGCATCAGAGAAGCTGGAGGAGCCGGCAGAGAGACCACATGGCTCTGCCTTGATGGAGCCAGACCTCTGAAGCTGGGGCAGCCACATGGAGACCTCTGCCAGCTATGAGTTGCTTCTGCTATTGATGGACCCCGAGCCCTGGAAGCGAGGAGCCATGTGGAGATCCCTGCCAGCACTGGGATTCTGAACCCACTGACCTGTGACTTTGTGAGTCGGAAGGAGACTTTATAGAATGCTTTCGGGCATATGGGTTAATATCGGACTTATGACTTTGAACTGGAATGGGCTCAATGTCCTGTTCCTCTTGTATATAAACCTTTTCCTCGTATCTATTTGCGTGTCTATGAAATGTGTTCTCTAGTCTACCTGGACTGACCCACATCCCTCGCTTTCTTGCTTTCTGGTGATCTGATCAGCATGCAGCTGCTTTAGCTGGTTCTCTGCCTCAACTTGTGAAATACACTACCTGTGGAACAGCAGCCTGTGGATCATGTTGCTAGAACTTGAGGTTCCTTTAAGACCTAGTTGACTACGCTGGTGAACTAGCGTCGTTATACACTACGCTGGTGTATACATCCCTTGAGTTTGAGGTTGTTTGGATCTTGTCATCTAGCATTCCTTGAGTTCAGTATTCCATCCAGGGTGGGGCACGCTTCCCTTAGCTCCTGAGCTGTTGGCTATTGGTGATACACCCAACTGTTTGCTACTCATGGATAGGCTCTGCCCGCATTGCCCAAGGGAAGACTCAGCTGCCTGCTTCCTTGACCTTGCATGGGGCTGCCCTTGTGAATTGCAGGACTTTCAGTATATTAACTGTTTTATGGAAGTGAGGTGAACTGAGCCCTCTGTACTTCTGTGTGGGCTAAGTAGCTGTTTTATTCCTTTGTGCTATATAAATTTATCTATCTAAAGAAAACAAAAATTGTCACAACTGGACCAAGAATGATAAATGGATAAAGGACTAGCATTGCTAAGGATTCCATTTTACTTAGAACTCCAAGCAATGCTCATGGAAACAATAGTAGGAAATCAAGTGACATATTGCATTACGCAAATATGCTTCAAAGGATTTCTTTAAAGTGTTAAAAATCAAAGTTAATCACTTTGAAGACAAGGTGCATCTGATCCAAGTCACTTTCAATTGCTTTGAATACTTGAAAAAGTTGAACAATGAATAATAATTTCTGATTTTGAATTATGGTGCTGGTAAAGAATATTGCACATACTAAGTTTTACCAGAAGAATGAGCAAATCTATGTCAGAAGAAATACAGGCATTTTAAAATATTTGTGAAATAATTGGATTATCTTTCACTTCGATTTTTCCACAAAATTTTTGCAGCCCCCTCCTATAGCTAGCATGTTCCATAGAAAGGAGAATGGTGACCCTCTGTCTCACCTATTTTGGATAAGTTATCAGGAAGGGACAGGAACTCTGGGAAACCATCTCATTTAGTGATGTTGTTGTTTGGTGCCTTCAAGTTGACCATAGTGACTCTAGACACAACAGAACAAAACCCTGCAAGGTCCTGCACCATCTGCACACTTGGATGTAGCCCATCTGAGACCATGGATGCAGCCGCTGTGCCAATCCATCTCACTAAGGGCTGTCCTCTTCTTTGCCACCCGCCCACTTTGTATTCAACATGGTGTACTTCTCCAGGGTTCCTCCTAACAATATTTCCAAAGTATGGATCACAAAGTCTTGCCACCCTTGCCTCTAAGGAGCACTCTGGCCTTGCTTCTTCCAACACAGATTGGTTTGTCCTTTTAATATTCCATTCTATTTTCAATATTCTCTCATACCCAAATTCAAATTCATCTATTCTTGTATGAGCTTCCTTATTCAACTTTCACATGCATACGATGCAGTGGAGGATACCGTGGGTTGGATCAGGCACATGTAAATCCCCCAAATAACATCCTTGCTCTTCAATACTCTTCAGAGGTCTTGTGCAGCAGATTTACAAAATGCAATTTGTCTTGTGATCGCTTGACTACTGCTTCCATGAGCATTGATTATGGACCCAAGTAAGGAAAAATGCTTGACAATTTTAATCATTTCTCCGTTTGTCATGATGTTACCTATTGGTCCAGTTGCAAGGATTTTGGTCTTCTTTACACCGTGTTGTAATTATTATTGAAGGATATAACCCTTGATCTTCATCTGCAAATGTTTCAGTTCTCCCGCACTTTCAGAAAGCAAGGTTGGGTCATTTGCACATCACAGGTTTATAAACCTTCTTCCACTGCTGATGCCTTACTCTTCTTTTTATAATCCAGCTTCTCTGATGATTTGCTCAGATTGCAGATTGAAAAAGTATGGTGAAAGGATAAAAATATGATACACACCTTCCCTGCTTTTAAACTATGCAGTATTCCCTTGCTCTATTGGCACTCTGGCCTCCTGATTCAGGTACAGTTGCTTCATGAGTGCAGTTAAGTGCTCGGGAATTCCCATTCTTCTCAAAGTTATCCTCAGTTCATTGTGGTGCATACAGTTGAATACCTTTGCAGAGTCGATGAAACACAAGTCAACATCTTTATGGCATTCTGATTTGAGCCATAGTCCACCTGACATCACCAATGAGATCCCTTTGTTCCACGTTCTTTTTAAGAGCTTGGCCTCAACTCCTGGCAGTTCACTATCAGTGTACTGCCACACCCATTGTTGAATGACTTAAGCAAAAACGTTGCTGGTGTGCAATACCAATGATAGATGTATCGTTTGGAACAGTCTCTTGGGTCACTTTTCTTTGGAATGGACACAAATATGGATTGTTCCCAGTCAGTTGACCAGGTAGCTGCCTTCCAAACTTCCTGCAATAGGCATGTGAATGCTTCCAGGACTTCTTCAATTTTTTGAAACATTTCAATGAGTATTCCATCTATTTCTGGAGTCTTGCCATTGACTCATGCACCTAGTGCAGTTTAAACGTCTTCCTTCAGCACCATTAGTTCTTTTTCATGTGCCACCCCCTGAAATAGTAGACCCTCAACTAGCTCCTTTGGATACAGTGACTCTGTGTATTCCTTCCATCTTTTCTTGAAGCTTCCTGTACCGTTTAATATTTTGTCTATGAAATCTTTCATTCTTGAAAGAGGATCAGCAAAAACAAGAGGGATAGTCTTATATTAGGCTGTGCTCTCTAAGGAAGCAAAATCAGCAGAGTAAAAATAAATTATATGACGAAAACAGTTCACATACACAAACTTTTGTGGGTCAGATGTTATTCTGGTGTCTTCTTGTAGGGACTGAGGAGCTCAAGATTAGCAAGAAGACCACAGGCTGATGATTGCAGAGGAGGAGGAATTCAAGGTCAGTCAATCAGGCAGGTTACTGGAGAGGTGAGTGAATCCAAAGCAAACAAGTCAGATAGGAAGTCATACAGCTGACTGTTGACGGCTCCCAAACATGGCAGGATGTTGGCTCATGAACAAAGGGCTGGAGTTCGATAAGCCAGATGCCGGATCAAGATCCAGCAAAAAGCAAACAAGTTTTTCACATTTTCTATTTATATAAGAAGTAGGTCATATTCCCCAGGAAACCTCCTTTTAATTGCATCAGTACTGTGACCTGAGTAAGATGGTTGCTCTCCACTCTACAGCTGTCTAGATATTCCCAGCAGATCCTATTACAGAGTTGATTATATCATGGTAGGTCAGATCATGGGGGATTACTAAGAATCAACTGCCAAACCCCTGAGAATACTGCTCTTACCAAATCAACACAAAACCTAACTATTACAACCCTCAGGGAGATGAAATATTTTGGTATCATGACTTATTAATTGGGAATTAATATATACATCATGTTATTCCATAGTTCAATCACATCAAGCAGCATTGCAAAATGGTTACCACAATCAGTTTCCAGGCATTCCTTTTCTTTCTGGACTCCTTGACATTGTCTATCTTTTAGCCCCCACCCGCCACACCCCTATTCTATATGTTGTCCCTAGAGGTTCATCAATCCTAGGTTTCATTAACTGAAAACCAGAAAAACATATATCACAACTTTAAGAGGGTGACCCCAATGACATAAGACTTCTGAGATACACCCTAATGTGATCAAACAAATAGAAAATACAGAAAATGTTGAAAAACAGGTCCGTTCCAGTGTGCACAAAAGGGGAAATCAACTGACAACGTTTTAATGTTCAAGTCAGATTTATGCCTTTGATCTCCTACACTTGTCTTTCCAATGCACTTTGTTTACCAACCACTTTCCTCCCATCCCTCAATTGCGGATAGAGGGAGTTCACCAAAGGCTTATTTCCTATGTAGTTCTCACAAATAAATCTTGGGTTCCCACTGCCATCCACAGCCTTCTACAAATCAGATACTCACAATTTAGGCTGTTACCAGTCCCTCCCTCAATTTTGGATTATATATATGCTTTACAATCCTTTGGTGACAGATGATGGTGTGCTTCTTCCATGTGGACTTAGTTGACATCTCACTTAGATGGCTGCTTTTTTGAAGATTAGGCTTTAAGACCCTAGACACTATTTAACCTGATCGTTGGGTATCATCTAATTTCTTCACCACCTTTTTCTATAGCACCCATATCTTCTGTATTCCCTGCCTGAGGGCAAGTCTCGAGCTTGGCCATGATGTAAGAACTAATTGTTCTCAATTTGGGACTAGGATTTTGTGCCAGTGCAAAACCCATGCCTGGGTCTGTGCTTTATTGTTTGTTTTCATCTGCCTTTGGCTCCTTCCCTGCCTTTCAAAACCTCCGTGCTAATTTATGGTAAAGAGACCTAGCAATAATCCGCTTGGGGCATCACAATCTTCTTTAAATATTGTCTGTGATTAGCACCTGGTACTACTTTTTTAAAGCCCTGTTGACAGAGGGATATTGGGCACATGTAGGCTAGCTCCCTATCACAGTCACTTGTACAGAATTTACGTGTACAGAATCAATTCTTTCATGACTGGATGCTATTTGAGCAAACAATGGACACACTGACTGCAACAATGGGTTCAAACATTGTCAGAATGGTGCAGCACAAGGTGGGATTTAGTTCTATTGTATATTCTGTTGCTATGGGTCAAAACTGACTTGATAGTGCCTAACAATAACAATATACCATCAAATATATAGGAATATAGTAGTCTCATTTTTTTATATCATAAAGCTTTATGTATTTCACCACTAGTGGTGCTTGCATATTGATAGATTTTTTGTAAATGCCTTGCATCAGAATGAGAAAATTCACCTTTCTTTCTAGTTTGCTACAAGGGAAAGTTCGCATTTCCCTTGTGATTTACATGCGACAATAAGATAGATACCGAAAGATAGATACTGATTTACATATCAAAATAAAATTTAATAAGCCTGGCTTATGATTCTAATTAATTCTTTCAGATCATAGATATAATCTAACAACAGTTTTTCTTCTTTCTGTAAGTGTGGTAAATGATATTGTTTTTTCATATACATGTACATATAAAACATTAATCTAGTCTGGATTCCTGGACTAAATCCATCTTGGTTAAAACATATTCTCTTTTTAAAAATATATATTGAGGAATTTGACTTTGTTGATTAGCAAATTTACATTTATTATTATTAAGAATGGTCTAATATTTTTCTTTGTTTTTTGCTATCTTTAGAATTACAAGGTTATATTAGTATCATAAAGTGAATTTGCAAACTCTTTCTGCTTTTGGTATTCTCTGAAAAAAATTACCTTCAATTTCACTGTCTTGAATAGTTTATATTATATGACTGATTTCTCTAATGCTATAATACAGTTAATGTTTTCTATCTTTCCTTGTGAACAGATTTATTTTTCTAACAAGTTAGCCATTTTACTTCCATTGGCAAATTCATTGGCATTAAGGTAGTTGTGATATCCTTGTATGAGTTATCTTCTTAATGTCAATAGAATCTGTAGTCACTCCCCTTTTATTCTGACAAGCTTAACATATTCCTCCCCTCCTTCTCCTGTCTAGCTTTAATAATCTTTCTAAAGAACAAACTTCTGCTTCTTAAAAATTCTGTCATGTCCCTTACAATGTCCCTTTCAGCCCATGGAAACTTTAGACCTCTCATAATTGTACCTTTTCTTAATTTTCCCATAACTGGAACTATGAAGCATTAATATATTGTATTTTACTTGCGTAATAGCTAGAAGATGTTCCACCAGAAGCTATTCCTTTTAATTGCTTAGTAGTATTCCATTGCATGGTTAAACAACAGTTTATTCATTCACCATTTGATGATCAATGGGCTATTTTCAGTTTTGTGTTATTATCAACAAAGCTGCTAAGAGCAGTTGAGTCATTTGAGTTTTTCACAATCTGAGAAGTGATGGTCCATTTTCATAAAGCTCAGTTTGGACAGAATTGGCAGCAGTGAGTATTTTGATCATAGTGTGCTTCTGTGCATATTTAGATCTTTAATTTCTCTCACTGATACATTGTCATTTTGGGGATGTTTGTAGTTTTCAGTGTGTAAGTCTTGAATATCTTTTGTTAAATTCATCCTGAAGTAACTCATTTTAATGAATTGTAAATTCTATATTTTAATTGAAGTTTCTAATTTTCTATCAGCCAGTGGTTTTTTCTTATTTCTTGAGTAGTAGATAGTAAATTCTTTGGGAATGTAGCAGGAAGAGTTTGGGGGAAATAGGGAGATAAAAACAAGGAGTACAAGTTTAAGATGTTCTAAATTGATTGTGGTAATGATTGTACAACTCTTCTTAATATGATTGAATTGTTGAATTGTATATTTGAACTGTTTCTCAGTGAAACGGTTTATTGTAAAAATCTATTTTGATGGATTCCCCCTAGTTTTTTTTCTTAAACTACTCTGAATGAAGTTGTAATGGATATTCATGGATACATTTTTGTGTGGACAAGATCTCGTTTCTCTTTGGTGAGTATCTAGGACTGGATTACCTGGGCCAATGGAATACATGTATATGTCATATACATGTACATATATGGACAGACTAGAGAAACAAATTCGGGGAGACACTCCGATGTGTATAAGAAAGAGCTTTATATAAAGTCCTCTTCAGACTCACAAAACACATGCAGTGATGCCAAAAGCAGAAAGATTAAAAGCCAGTGGGTTGGATGTCTTATGAATCCTGTGGCAGTGTGAACATCTCAGCACTGGCAGGGGTCTCCATGTCGCTTCTCCAGTTTTAATGCTCTGGATGCCACCAATATAGCCCTATGTGTCTTGTCAATAGAGAGTCTCTCAACAAGAGAGCCTGGGTATCCCACCTCCAATGAGGTATTTATCTCCACAGTGTCTTCAAATGAGGTCATCAAGCTGCAATCTGATTGACAGGCTAAACTCCATGCCTTCACTGTTAATTCTCAAACAGACACCAGATTATGTAACTACCATGACCACCCCTTGTCAATTTGACACTTTCATGTAACTCTTAAGGCATATATAATTTTCAAACAAACAATAATAAAATAGTATCTGTATCTAATAGGATTAGGCTAAAATGCATACAATTCAATAAAGTGACACCCTCATTTAAATATAGCATACTGTAAGTGAACAACCAAAAACATTCTATGCCTGTGGTAGTTACATGAGCTGGTGTCAATTTAGGAACTGAGAGGATAAAGAGTGAAGAGGCAGAGTCTAGTCTGTCAATCGGGTCATAGTCAATGAGATCTCGTTGGGCCTGGCCTTGTCCTGAGGATTCTGGGAAAACTCTGGTATTTATTTTTTGAAGGAAGGAGAGACTCTCTCACTAATTCACTTCCTTGGAATTCTCTACTGACAAGGCTAACTTCCTGCAACAAATTTCTGAAGAGAAGTCACATGGACTAACCCTGATGCACAGAATCCTGGACCTGAAGAAGCCACGTGGAGACCACTGCCAGCGCTGAGATGCTTACAGTGCCACTGGATCCAAAGACTTTCTACCCATTGGCCTGTGGATCATCCTACACTCAGTGTCATTGCATGTGTTTCATGAGTCTGAAGAGGACTTTATAGCATGGTATTAGGTAGAGGAGCTGATATCAGACTTATGGGCTCAGGCTGCACTGAGTTGGGATGCTTTCTTAATGTACAATATATAACTCTCTCTTGTACACATCTGAGTTTCTATGGATTTGTTTCTCTAATCTACCCAGACTAACTCAATGCCTAAGAGTTGGAGTTAAGCAAAACCTACATCTCAATCCTATAACCCTATGAATATATTCTCCCACATACGAAAGTTTGTAAGCCAACCACTTCATGCCTTTATCTGCTCCATTTGGGGTATCCAATCTCTATATTGCCCACTTACATCAAATCAATGCTCTGAGGAAACAATCATATTCTTTGAGGTGAAGAATCCTCATTGCAGTTGAAACCTTGTGAAATCTGCATCCATAAGCAAAGTTAAATCAGGACAGGCCATGCATAAAGCCAGCAACACTATGCACCAATGCACAGACTCAAAAATCCTTTCTTCATCTGGTTGTGTTCTGGTCAACTCAGTGTGGGCTGCCTCAGTTAGCCTCAACAGGGTTCCCATTGGTCTCCTGCCTCGTAGACAATGGACTCGTCACAAATTCTCGACAACATTTAGTCCCCTTGGGATAAGTCATGCACTTCAGACTATTCAGTATATTCTCATCTTCTAAACCAAGCCCACAGGTGTCAGTGGTCAGACGCAACCGATTCCTTTTTGCCACATTTCTCTGGCTTCTGCTCAACAAGTGAATCTGTGCGTTCACCCTGCAAACATTTCAGCTTGCCCACACGCTTCCTTTAACGTCCATTTCTGGAGAGGAGTTTTCTTCATGGTTCCAGATTTTTCCGGCATCTGACAAAAACCACTAGTTCAAAACTCAAATATCCAAAAAGTTCCTCCCCCATCCTCTTCAATCTGTCAACACCCCTGTTTAACTCACCTATTTGGCCTGTAAAAAAAAAAAGCCTTAAAAAAAACCAAACAGATCATAGAGAACGACAGTGGGTTATTATAAACTTAACTAAGTGGTGACTCCAATTGCAGCTGCTTTCCAGATGTGATTTCATTGCTTGAACAAATTAATACTTTTCCTGGCACTTAGTAGGCAGTTACTTCTCTGGCAATTTGCCTTCAGCTGGCAGGGACAACAATACACTTTCACAACTCTCCCCCAGGAGTACATCAACTCTTCTGCTCTGTGCCATAATTTAATTTAAAGGGACCTTGATCGCCAGTCTCTTCTAAAAAATGTCGTGTTAGTCTTCATAATGATGACATTATGCTGATTAGGCCCACTAAAGAAGAAGCATTCAAGAGTCCAGATCAGCCATTATCAACCTGTGGGTTGCAACCCCTTTGGAGGTGGAACAACCTTTTCACAGGGGTTACCTAAGACCACCAGAAAGCACATATTTCTGGTATGTGATGATGTTCAATATGTAACAATGAAAATACATCCTGCATGTCATATACTTACATTACAATTCATAATAGTAGCCAATTTACAGTTATGAAGTAACAATGAAGACTGGTGTAGGGGTCACCATAACATGAGGAACTGTATTAAAGGGTCATGGTATTAGGAAGGTTGAGAACCACTGCTCTAGATTCATTGGTACAACATCTGCATGCAAGAGGTTGGAAAATCAACCCAATAAAGATTCAGGCACCTTCCGCCTCAGTAAAATTTCTAGGGGCTCAGTGGTATGGAGCATGTCAAGTCATTCATACTAAAGTGAAGAATAAACTATTACATCTAGCTCCCTCAATAACTAAACAGAAGGTCCAACACCTAGTGAGCCTCTTCAGATTAGGGAGGCAACATATCCCTCATTTGGGTGTTCTACTTCGACCTATTTATCAAGTTACACAAAAGGCCTCCATTTTTAGGGTGGGCCCAGAACAAGAAAAGGCTCTGCAACAGGTTCAGGCTGCCATGCTTTGCCACTGGGACCATATGATCCAGCGGACCCAAGGTTGCTAGACATGTCAGTTGTACAGGGAGATGCAGTGTGGAGTCTTTGGTAGACCCCTTTTGGTGAATCATAGTAGACCAGTGGCTCTCAAGCTTCCTATTGCCATGACCCTTTAATACAGTCCTCATGTTGTGGTGACCCCCAAACCATAAAATTCTTTTCTTTTCTTTTTTTTGAAGGCAAAGGTGGATTTACTTTTCCTGAAATATCTCAGAGCCCCCGAGAAAAGATAACTCTGGACGGTGGGCACCTCTGTGAGGTTTGCAGTCATATCATAAAACTATTTTCATTGTGACTTCATAACTGTAATTTTCCTACTGTTATGAATTGTCATGTAAATGTCTGATATATGACATTTTCATTGTTACAAATTGAACATCATTAAATCATAGTGATTCATCACAAAAAGAAGATGTAATTCTATATTGTGAAATATTTATAATTACCATTATTTTTTTTTGTCATCCCTGCCCTCTGGTGATCGTGGGAGCTACCCAGCCTTGCTCCTGGAGAGCTGCTGCTGGATTTGAACCGCCAAGCCCATGGGCCACAGTCCCGCACTCAACCACTATGCCACCGGGGCTCAGCCCAATTACCAGTATTTATCAATAAATATTTTACAAATATTTATTTCTAATTACAAATAAATAAAATTTTGTCTTAAGGCTTAGGGTAGTACAGGTGACAATTTTAATATATCAACAGTCAATTACATTGTTACATTTTGCAAAAGTATGTGTAAAAAGCCAACATCATTGTGAAGGCAGAGATAGCTTCAGTGAAGATCATCTTCCACGACAATTCTACTTCTGTATTTAGACTTGATAACCAACAAGCTGGAAAAGCCTGTTTCACAAAGCTATGTGATGGAAATGGAAGAAGGCGCAACACAGTCTCAGATAGAACAGGAGATGACTGCAAACACTCCAGAATGTTGTAACTGGCATAAGTTTAATGAACTCCACTTGTGCTGTCTCAGGAACATCTTCAACTTTGACTATGAATGGGTTTCTGGCAAGGGCAAACGGGGTGTCAGGTAGATTTGAAAAGTATGATGAAATTTCATCTGCAAGCACGTGCAAGTGTTCTTTCACAGAGATTATTGTAATGCTTTTCTCTGGTTCAAAGTCATGTTCCTCAAAGAAAGCAGATAAGGTAGGCAACATGTAAATTTATTTTCATCCATTTTTTTTTTTTTGCCAAAGCTGAAGCTTCATTTGGAATGATCAGATCTTTTCATGCAAATCAAGGCATGTTGCATGTGGTCCTTGTGGTAGTAAATTTAACTCATTCAAAATGGCAATGATGTCAATCAAGTAAGCTATTTTTTGCAGTTCACGTTTATTGCTGAAAAGTGCTTCAAATTGCAGGTTGGCTTTCTGATTAAAAATGTTTTGAGTTCATGAAAAAATTCAAAAACACGTTTTAAAACTTTTCCTTTTGGCTGAGCCCTGGTGGCGTAGTGGTTGTGTGCAGGACTGTGGCCCACTGGGTTGGCGGTTCGAATCCAGCAGCAGCTCTCCAGGAGCAAGGCTGGGCCTCCTACTCCCACCAGAGGGCAGTGATGCCAAAAAAAAAAGCTTTCCCCTCAACAACCATCTCACTTCAGTAGGAAATAGCAGAGCATTATTTCAATGCATCCAACTTATTGCACAGTTGAGAAAACAGCCAATTGTTAAAGTGCTTGCTTGCCTTTACCAAATTGACAGAACTAATGATGTTTTTCATTGCTTCTTGTGACATCTTTGTTGCTAATATTTGTTGATGAACCATACAGTGAGTTCTGATGATTTTGGTGACTCGTTCTGTACCAAACACTGAAATCCAGATCGATATCCTAGCATAGCTAGAACACTATCATTGCAAACACCACAAACTTTTCCCCAGGAGATTTTATGTTCTTTCAGAAATGAACCAACTTTGTCAAACACATCACATGGAGTAGTTCTCATGTCAAGAGATTTGCAAAAAAGAAACTCATCTTTAAAGCCGCCATTATTGATATACCTCACATAAACCAGTAACCGTGAACAGTTTTCAAGGTCTATGGATTCATCAAGCTGGATGCTAAATATTGAAAGTGGAGCAGATTTATTTTCCTGGATTACCTGATCAAGAATATCAGCAGATATGTCTATTCTTCTTCAGACAGTGTCGCTAGATAAGGAAATTGCACTCAATTTCATAAATTTGTTTCTGATCATAACATTCAAACAACGTCTTTGGCTACTGGCAACAGTAAATCCTCAGCAATCGTGTGAAGTTTCATAGCTTAGGTAATTCTGAATGTCACCAAATCTGAAGCTTCGATGGCTACTAAGCTTTGTTTGTGGTACTTGTCATCAGTGTGAAGTCTGGCTTTCTCAAGTCCATTAGCTTTGCTTCTAAAATAGTTGGTATCACCCAGCAAAGCTTGGATGATTGCTATCAAAATGGCATTTTAATTTGTTTTGGCTGATAGAACTTCACAACAAATAACACATGGCAGATTTTCTTTTTCCTTTTTCCCCCCCCTGCATCACTGCCTGGTGGGAGTAGGAAGCCCAGTCTTGCTCCTGGAGAGCTCCTGCTGGATTTGAAACACCAACCCTGTGGGCTGCAGCCCCACACACAACTACTGTGCCACCACAGCTCAACTTACATTGCAGATTTTCAGTTCCTGCTATAATTATTGAGGTAAAACCATACTGTAAAAATTCCTCACTATGTTTTCTTTTTTTAACATTTTTCTCTACATGATCCATTGTCATGGGATGGTTGGCTAATGAAAATAATATATAACAATAGCATTACTAATACAAAAGAAAATGGTACATGGCATAATTCAGTCAATACAGGTCATTAAAATTTCCCGTGATTTACCATTCTCTGTGTTGTATTTTTTATATACCTGTTACTCTCACAAGGGGCAGTATTCACATCAACCACAGCTGAATATAAAAAGACAGATAAGCATCCAGATGAATTTCCCATTTTTTGTAATAGTTGATTTTACAGTACATGATTTTACAATTACCCAGTAATTTTAACTCGTGAAGTCGTTTTACCACCAATAATGATGCTTTCTACCCAGTAGCTGCTCTCTACACATGTGACTGGTCTGCATAAGCACATTATGGTACCAACCGTCACATATAGCTGTATTTACCCAGGGTGGATATGATGCAGTTGGCGTGATGATGTCATCATGCTGAGCATTTGCATGTGGGTGTATCTGCATGTGGCAGACCTGCCCAGAGATGGATACAGGAGCGGTGTCTCAGTTCCTAAAACCACTGAAAATATGTGTTTTCAATGGTCTTAGGTGACCCCTATGAAAGGGTCATTTGACCCCCTCCCCCAAAGTGATTGCAACCCACAGGCTGAGAACTGCTGATGTAGACCATTGAGATTTGGGAGTAAAGTCCTGCGATCCTCTGCAGACAACTACTCCTCTTTTGAAAAACAACTGATGGCCTGTTACTGAGCATTAGTGGAGACTAAATGCCTCACCATGGGTCACTAAGGCGCCATGAAGGCTGAACTGTCTGCCATGAACTAGGTATAGTTTGACCCACATCCTTATTAGCCATTCCAACACACCGTTTTTGTTTACACATATTGTCAAGCAGTTCTTCTGGAAAGTAGCATACCTCCCTAAAGGTAGCACTTGTACTTTGCTTTCTGGGGCTTGTCGGAACTTACTTATAAGCCTAGGAACAAAAACGTGTGGTGGATGTGGGTATCCCTAACACTCAGCAAAGTCTTGTGTGGCATTAGCCTCAGGCATTTATGTTAGAGAGATTTTTACGTATGTTCACCCAGCTTCGGCCATCTCAAGTCAATTCTGACTCAGGGTAGAACTGCTCCTGTGGCAGTTCTGTCACTGATGACCTCATGGTGAGCAGTCCAATATTTACAGGTACAGATGGGTAAATCTCATTAGATGGGAGTATTGTATTGCAGAGTATGTGTTAGCAGTCAAAAATGGAGAGGGTGGGGTATACGAACTGATTCTGTTGATAAATACAAGGTTCAAGAGCATTCAGGCATTCGATGCTCATCCGTTCCCAGTTCAATTGTCAGGAACCCATTTTGTTGGCTCCCTTTTCCTTTCCCCCACCTTCCCATCTCCCACTCCCCTCCCCACCCCACCCCTGAACAGGTGGTCCCATTGTTTTCTCCTTGGGATTGTTTATCCTGGTTATCTTATATAGACATCTTTTTAAAGCCTATAAATAGTCTCAGGTCTATCTGCTGGTCCTCCTGAAAGTTTTCCAATTGAGTCTGATAAGGTGCCAAGTCCTGTTCTCAAAGTCTTATTTGGGGATTCCTCCTGGACGTTGCTGCTTTGCTCCCTTTCCTGTTCCATTGCGCCTCCCTTCATGTTTTGCCTTTGTTTGGGGTGGGTACACTGGACACAATTGCCGCCCTGTCTCCAGTGCTCTCCCTCATAGGACTATGGATCAGGGAGGGGGCATCCTGCCTCCTGGTGGGCTGGCCCGACAATCCTCTCTGGGCACTGGGAACTCTGAACAGGAATATCATCCTTGGGGCTTGGTGGGCCAGAATGCGGTCCATTCTCACTCTCTTTCCCTCTTAGTTTGTTCCTGTATGTTTTGAGTAGACTCACCCCTCTCCCTGGGCTGTATCTTCAGTGTTGTCCTCTGTAGTGCATTCTTCTGGGGAGGGGGAATGCCCACATAACTGAGATTGGGGCTGCCCCTGCAGAACCCCATTAGTCCACTGCTTCAGGCTGATATGTTGCCTTCAAGTGTTGGCACACTAGGTTGAAGTCTGGTCCCTCTCTATCCTGTGGAGACATAAACAATACCCTCCCCATGGTTAGGTTAGTGTCCCTTTTTCCATCACCATTCCCCCTACTGACACCCTCTTTTAAATTTTTTCTTTCCCCCTCCTTTTTAGTTAACAGCCATATGAATCCTTGGGGTTGGGTCTGACCCTTGGCAGAGTGCCTGGACCTCACCCCAGGAATTTATGTATTAAGTAGCTTTTCCTCTATGGCCCTGGTGCTTTAACCTTACCTCAGTCCTTTTGTGCTTGGCTGACTTTGCTTAGCATAAGTTCCTCCAAACCTTGCCATGCAATGATATGCTTCTAACATTCAATACTGCTTTTTAGGGATGCATAGTACTCCATTGTATGTGAATGTACTACAGTTTTTTTAACCCATTTGTCTGTTGATGGAAATATAGGTTGTTTCCACTCTTTGCGATTGTGTTGTGATGAATATTGGAGTGCAGATGTCTGGCCGTTTTCTGTTTCTTGTCACTTCCGGGTAAGTGCCCAGTAGGGTGATTGCTGGTTCATATGGTAGCTCAATTTCCATGGGTTTAAGGTATGGCCAAATCTATTTCCATAATGCCTGCACCTAGCTACAGGTCCACCAGCAGTGGATGACTTGCTGTCTCACCACAGCACCTACAACACTTGTTTCATTCTGATTTTTTGAATTGGGCTTTTGTTGAGGGCATTAGGTAATATCACATAGTTGTTCTAATTTGCATTTCTCTTACAGGCAATGATTGGGTACATTTTCTCATATGCTTATTGGCCATTCAGATTTCCACCCTTAGGAAACTTCTGCTTAGGTCCTTTGCCCACTTCCTCAAAGGGCTGTTAGTTTGTTTTTTTCTCATTGTAGGCTAGCAGAGTACTATAGATTTAAGTTATAAAGCCTTTGTATAATGTATTATTGCTAAAGATGTTTCCCCAGTCTGTGGACTCTCTTATTTACTCTCTTGGAGAAGTCTTGATGTACACAGGCATTTTGTCTTCAGTATATAACATTTGTCAATTTGTGCTTCCTCTTTGTGTCCTTCCCTATTTAATAGCCTATAAATTTCCTAAGCCAAAGTTCTCAGATTTGTCCCAATTCCCTCATTCACGGACCTAATACCCTGGGGTTTTATCTTGATTCTGTGATCCACCTTGAGTTTATTCTTGCATAAGGAGTGAGGTAAGGGTCTTGCTTCCCTTTTCTGTAGATAGGTATCCATTTTTTTCCCAGCACCACTCGTTGAAGAGGGCATCCACTTCCCATTTGATATTTTTTGGGTCCTTATCAAAGGCCATCTGCCTGTATGGGCTTTCAGCAATCATTTTTCTGAAAATGTCACTATATCAGGACCACACTGTTTTGATCACAGTGGCTGTATAATAGGTGCTAGTCATGTAAAGCAAACCCTCTGATTCTATCCTTCATCTTGAGGAGTTCTCTGATAATTCTGGGCTTCTTCCCTCTCCATATAAAGTTGGTAGTCAGTTTTTCCCATTCTTTGAAGAAAGATGCTGGTATTTGTATTGGGACATTGTTAAACTTACATAGTGCCTTGGGTAGGACTGTCATCTTTACTAGATTGAGTCTTCTGATCTACAAGCATGGGATATTCTTCAATTTGTGGAGGTTTCCTCTTGGTTTCTTATAATAGTGTTCTGTAGTTTCCCTCATACAAGTCCTTTGGTTTGGTAAATCCCTAGATATTTCAATTTGTGTTTGTCTATTGTGAAGGATACTACCTTTTTGATTTCTTGTTCTGTGGTCTCATCCAATGCCTATGGCAGTCCAATAGACTTCTGTTTGTTAATCTTGTATCCTGACACTCTGTCATATTCCTCTATCACTTCTAGAACTCTCTTGTGAAACTTTTGGGGTTTTCCACATATAAAATCGTATGAATAACGATACTTTCACCTCTCTTTTCCCCAAATTCCTTCAATGTCTTGCCTTTTGTTGTTAGCTAGGACTTCCAGTGCGACGTTAAATAAGTGGGACAAGGGGTAGCTTTGTCTAGTCGCTTTTGCTGATGTCTTTTCTCCATTGTCTACTCCATTGGCTTTTGGTTTTTCATATACATAGTGTATTATATTAACAATTGCAGACGGATCCTGAGTTTATCCAGTCTTCAATATGTTAACTTGCAGATGGGTTTTGGATCTCCCCCACTTACCCCACCTCCTCACATTGATTTAGTTGTTTGATATTTAACTTCTTGATTTCAAAATATCCGGTATTGAATGTGTTAAGGAACTTTTCCTTTCCTTTCAATCTTCTTGAATATCTTAAACAGAAGTG
Source organism: Nesogale talazaci (assembly GCA_004026705.1). Classification (NCBI taxonomy): domain Eukaryota; kingdom Metazoa; phylum Chordata; class Mammalia; order Afrosoricida; family Tenrecidae; genus Nesogale; species Nesogale talazaci. The sequence goes on along the minus strand of PVJH01000539.1, from coordinate 268,606 downwards.
GGTGATTGTTGTAACTCTATTGATATTATCATGCAGTTCTTTTTCATGTTGATGTGGCGAATGATGCTGATGAACTTTTTTTTTCTTTTTTTTTGTGAGCATCCCTGCTTCAGGTGGTTGTGGGCGCTACCCAGTGCTGCTCCTGAGAGCTGCTGCTGGATTTGAACTGCCAAGCCCACGGGCTGCAGTCCCTCACTCACCCACTTACGCCACCGGGGTTCAGCCCCGAAGAACTTTCTTATGTTGAACTATCCCTGCATTCCTGGAATGAATCTCATTTGGTCCTAGTAAGTTATTTGTTTGATCTATTTTTGTATTCTATCATCCAGTATTTTGTTAAGGACTTTTGCATTGATGTTCATTACAGATACTGGTCTGTAGTTCTCAATTCTTGTGCAATCCTTGCCTGCTTCATAGTTTGGGAGTTTGCATTCTTTTTCTATGCTTTGGAAGTTTGTGTAGGGTTTGGTATCAGTTTTTTCCTGAATGTTTGGTAGAATTCTCCTGTGAAGCTGTCTGACCCAGGGGATTTTTTTGTTGGTGATCCCTTGATAACCTATTTATTCTATTGCTGTAGGCCTGTTGAGATTCATGACATCCATCTGGGAAAGTTTAGGGAGGGAATGTTTCTTCACGTATTTGTCCATGCCTTTCAAGTTGTTGAATTGTTTGAAGTGCAGGCTCTCATTAATACTGTGTAATTAGCCTTTTAATTTCATTAGGGTCCATTGTAATGTCGCCGGTTTCATCCTTTATTCTGGCTACTGAAAATTATTCCTTCCTTTCTTTGGTTAGGTGTGCCAGCACTCTCAGTTCTGTTAATCCTTTCTACAAACCAACTTTTTTTTGGGGGGGGGAGGGTGTCGGGGGAGACATCACTGTCCTCTGGTGGTCAAAGGAGCTACCCAGCGCTGCTCCTGAGAGCCGCCACTGGATTTGGACCGCCAAGCCCGCGGGGCCGCAGTCCTGCACTGAATCACTTATACCACCAGGGTTCAGCCCCTCTACAAACCAACTTTTGAGCTGCATTTCCTCCACTGTTTTTTGTTTGTTTGTTTATTTTCCCTCACATGTATCTAAGTCACTTTTATTATTTTTCTTGTGCTATTAGGATTGTCCTGTTGACACTGCTCTAATTGCTGAAGTTTTTGAGCTAGCACATCAACGGTCTCTTCCTTTTTCATTATTGCCATCAAACCTCCCCTGATAACGGCCTTTTCTGAGTTCCAAATGTTCTGGTACATTGTATTCGCATTCTTGTTGGTCTCTAAAATCTTCCTAATTTCATTTCTCATCTGAGCCATTACCCATTACTTTTGTAATAGTTATTAATCCTCCAATTGTTTACCATTGTTTTCTTAATTGTCCTTTTGCTTATAACTCTGAGTGAACCCTATGTGCTTGAATTTTGCACAGGCTTGTGTCCCAGGATGTGGTCTTTCTTCGAATATGAACCACGTGGGTTTTTTTTTGTATTTGGTGGAGCTATGGAATTATCCTTTAGATCAAGCTACGTAATGTAGAGTTTAGTTCCGTAGCTTCATTGTTAAGCTTCTTTTCCTTGTGATTTCTAAAGTCCCCTACTATGATTGATGAGTCTGTGATCTCCTTTTTCATCTTTTGGGTATGTATGTATTTTTTTTGTGTGTGTGGGCATCACTGCCTCTGGTGGTCGTGGGCGCTACCCAGTGCCGCTCCTGAGAGCCACCACTGGATTTGAACCGCTAAGCCCGTGGGCTGCAGTTCCGCACTCAACCACTTACAGCACCAGGGCTCAGCCCCATGTATGTATTTATTATGCTCCCTGGTTCTTGGTCTACTGTTCTCTTGATCATTTAGTACCCCTATTTATCTCTTGTTATGGATTGCACCTTGAAATTAATTGTCAGGATTGAAACCCTATTGTTTTGAATTGGCATTTGCTTGGTATATTTTGCTCAAGCCTTTGGTTCCCAGCCTATTTGTGTCTGTAATCTTGAGATGTGTCTCTTTGAGGCAACAGAATGACGGGTTGTTTTCTAAGCCAGTCTGCTAACCTCTGCCTTTTAATGCTTGAGTGCAGACCACTGATGTTCAGAGTTATTACTACCATTTGTGGATTCTGTGACATCAACATGCACTTTTTGTGTTGGGGGTTTCCTACCTCCCTTATCAGTTCTTTGTGCATGTATGTTTATCCCTTTCTTTTCACCATTAAGTCAATGCTATCTTGAGGGCTGTTTAATTGGTTGACCTCTGGGTAGAGTAGGTGTATATAGTGGTCTCTTTTTCGTGCTTAGTGGATGTTACTCTTCTGCTCATACTGTGTGAACAGGATTTTTTGTAGAGCTCTTTTAATGTATTTTTTGTGTTTTTCCTTGTACAAGAAGATTCCGTCTTCTTTGATAATTTGGCTGGATAGAGTATTCTTAGGTTTTCATTATTTTCATTCAAATTTATAGGGGATTAGGGGACTGTTCCCACCCCCCACCCCCTATTATGATTTTTTTTCCCTCAAAGTTTAACTATTATATGCTTTGGTTAATTATCCTTGGCATTCAGTCTAGCTGGTGTCCTTTTGGTTTCCTGAGTGGTTGCTTGATTTTCATTCATTAAGCTGGGTAAGTCCTTCCCTAAGAATCCCCCCACCCCCCTTTTTTTGCCCTTAACTTCGTCATGTGCCTTGTTCTGGTAGTCCAATTATTCTAATGCTACTCTGCATTGCATCAGACATTTTGTTTGACTCTCTTTCTTGCTTGTGGATGTCTGTCTGGTAATCACTTAGGTCACTGATACTATTCTCTGCATCTTCTAGTCTGTTGGTCAAGTCTGTGAATTTGCTGATTGCTTTTGTTTCACCACCCCTTGACGCGTTCATTTCAGTTTGGCGTGTGGCCTTTAGTTCCTTTATCAGTTCATCCCTTTTCTGTATTGTTTCCCTCATTCTGGGTGACACCAAGCAGCATTCTGAAGATTTCTTTGCGTGGCAGATCAACATCTGCCTCTCCTATAAACAGCGTTAAATTTAGGACATCCTTTGACACTGGATTTTGTTTCTCCTGTTTTCTTATTAAGGTAGTTGAGGAAATTTGCTGTCCACATGTCATTTTGGAGGAAGCTGGCACAATTTTCCTAGGAGTCAAAGAGCCCTGGGCTCTCTGAGGGGTTGGCAGGAATGTTACTGCAGATTGCCTGCAGTACACTGCTGGTGGGGGTGGGACACAGGTGCACAAGGGGCTGTCGTGCTACAGCTTTGGCCCACAGGGATTTCTGTCCCATCCTAGTCTCTCAAGATTCCATTGTTTGGAGGGTGGGTTGAATGGCCCTCTCTGTGGTCAGGCTCTACAGTCAGCCTGCATCGTCCGAGTCGCCTGGACTTCTGTAGGAGTCCTTTCAATGCTGTGAAAGTCGTTGATAGCTGTGGAAGCCACAGTCCAATTATAAGTCCTGGCCTGGGCACAGAAGCATGAAACTCGGGGTGGGATGGCCTGTTTGGGGCTAGACGCACTGGGCATGGGCAGGCTGGTTGGTGGGGAAATGACCGCAGGTGTGATTGTCACCTTAGCACAAACAAGAGGCGGGCAAGCACTAAGCGGTTGGAGGGCCCTGGGTTGTTTGGGGTGTAAAACCACAGCTGCAACACTGGGTAGGTGGCAAGCTTGGGGGTGGGGTCCAAATTACTGAGTGTGGTAGCCTCAGTGGGATCTGCAGCAGGCCGTGGGTACCAAGGACCCTGCAGTGGTGGCAGGAGATGGGGTGTAAGTCAGCTTCTGGTCCAGGGAAGTATTCTGGGTTGTGATGGGGATTAACCAACAGTCTTGGATCTCCTACGGCCTCCAAATTTTCCCACTCACACATTTCCACAGAGTTCCCAACATGAGCTGCCAATCTAGTAGCCATCTTGTCACATGTCCTTGCTTTATCTTTTTAAAAATATTTACTTCTTGCTTTGCAACTATTTTTTGATATTTCACATTTATGATAAGTAAAACATCTATCCAACTATTTTGCATTTATGATATACTTCTGATAACAGAGGCTGAAGCATGAGACAAAAGTAACACTGGCTGTAACCAATAATATGTCAACTTGGCTGGGTCATGATTCTCATTGGTTTGACAGCTAAGTAATTTGACAGGTAATCATAAAGTCACCCATCAATCTTAGGCAGTGCTAATTTGATTTTAACAACCTGTCCTTTAAAACCTAATTATGTAGTCAGAAACTTCTGAGAGTAAGGGAATGAAAATGAAGTTACATTTGAAAAAGCAAGGCTTTTAAGTAATCATAGTGGAAAGGTAAGAGACAATGTTAACCCCAAAACACTATTTTTAAAAGATCTATAAAACATCTTGGGGGAATGTTGGGGGGGGGGGGTGTTCTTTAAAAAAAATCTTACGATTGACGATCTACTACAATTATAATGGGCGGCATTTTCTTTCCTTTAGTGGTACAGAAAATGGTGTGTCTTAAAATCAATGACATCCAAGATTTAATAAAATATGGTCAGTGTACTGAGTAATTTGGTTTTATTAAATCTATACATACCAGTTAGAAGTCCTTCTCCATATGGCTTTTAAAACACTAAATGACTGAATCTTATTTAGAAATGTGACTTAAATAGACCTACCACAGCCTGCTTGCTTAAAAAAAATCACTTAGACATCACCATGCTGTTATTATAGGATGTTCAAAATATAGACCCCTGAATCATACCCACAGATTGTTTGTATAATGATGCCTGGTGGCACCCAGGGAAGCCACACTTCAGTCAGCATCCCTGGAGGTTTGACTGATAACTATGAGGTAATTTAGTGTTTCAGGAAGATAATCATTACAATACTAAAGATAAATATTAGCCCAGAAACAGGAGCCACAACTATAAAGAGAGAAATGGGTAAATATGCATTGTTACAGTAATCTATTCTCCCAATGATATTTTAATTTTGGAGTGAATGCGATCCATTTGAATGATCATAAATGAAGAAAATGCTTCAGAAGGCATTTAACTTGTTTCTTTTCTGAGAAACGGACCCTGTTGAACTGTCATGAATACCGTCTAAGAATTTGGAAAATTCTATCAAAATTAAAAATGCACAGAACACTCTCAGGCATCAATCCTACAGCTATACCCACAAAATTTACACCTTTGTATATACATTGTATTAACTCCCTGGAGTATTTCTGCAGTAGTAATCTTTCCCTTCCAAATACGAATAAAAGCAAAAGCCACTATTGAGTTGACTGATTCATAGAAACCCTACAGGAGAGCATGTAGATGGCCTCCAAAGACTTTTGAGGCTGTGTTCTTTAAAGGAACAAGACTGCTACATCTTCCTCAGCAGGTGTTTTCAAACTGCCTAGCTCTCCTTCCCATTAGCAGCTGAGTGCTTAAGTGCTGGGCCACCAGGGCTTTTATATTTCTAAATAGGTGACCAAAGTAATCTGTAATAGATATTATGTGGCCATCAAAAACCATAAATTTTATGTACCTACATGGAAAGATATCTTGGATAATAAACAAAAGGCAAATTAAGAACACAGTCAGTGCTATCTCATTGTGGAAAAATAATCAAACACATCAAGAATTTTCACTTGTCTTAATATATATGTACATATATATTTACATAAATCATTGGTTACTTTTGTGGGGAAAGGAGGCATTATATGAAGGAGATAATGGATTCTTTTGCTTTATAATCTTAAGCTTTGTTGGTATTCTTCTCATCCAAATCTAGTCATCAAATCTAGTTCTTAGTGACCTTTTACAGGTTTCTAAGATTGCAAATCCTTGCGAGGGCAAGACTTAATTTTTCTCCCACAGAATTGCTTGTGGGCTTGAACTATGTAGTTTGATTTTTCCTTCTTTTTTTGTTTTTTTGTTTTAGGGGCATCACTGCCCTCTGATGGTGGGAGTAGGAGGCCCAGCCTTGCTGGATTTGAACCTCCAACCCAGTGGGCCGCAGCCCTGCGCACAACCACTACGCCACCGGGGCTCAGTCCCAAGTAGTTTGATTTTTATCATTAAAAAACTAGCAGGAAAAATATAAATGCCCACTCCTCCATCATTTAAATAATTTAAATTAGGCATCTAAGCACACACGCGCGCACACACACACGGAGCCCTGGAGGTACAGGGGGGTAACTGCTGAAACTCTAACCCCAAGGCTGGCAGTTCCCTCCTCGACCACTCTGCAGAGAAACATGAGGCTGGACTGCTCCTGTGACGATGCACAGAGCCGCTGGCAAGCCCTGCCAGAGTTGCTGAGTTGGAAGTGCCTTGAAGTGAGTTGGGTTTTGGTTGGCAATGTATATAAACAACTCTGGTGGTACAGTGGGTTAGGTACTGGGTGCCAACCAAGTGGTCTGCGTTTAGAACCCACCAGCTGGTTTCTGGAAGATGAGGCGATCGACTCCACAATCACTGTAGCCTCAGGAACCCTAGATAGCAGTAGTTCTACTACACCCTATGGGGTCTCCATGAGTCTGAGCCCATCAGACAGCAGTATGGACTACACATGCTATCTACAACACAAAGGAACGCAACTGATTTGACTGCCTGCTTATTTTAGGCCAAAATAATGGAAGTTCTTGAAATTCTACACACTGGCATCATTTGGGTTCTCCGAGTAGTAATCTGCCCCTTGCCAGGCTTTTCCTAGCACTGCTTCCACAATCCCTTCCCTGGTAATTGATTGAGATCAGCAAGATTACCTTTAACCAGAAAATCACCAGCAAGGAACACTTGAGAACATGTTAAGGAAAGGTTAAGTCTTACTGGACAACCATGAGAAAATAATAATTTGGAAAGTATCAAGGATTCATGAGGGAGGGAGGGGGAAAAATGAGGAGCTGATCAAGGACTCAAGTAGAAAGAAAATGCTTTGGAAATGATGACGGCAGCATGTGTACAAATGTACTTGAGACAATGGATTATGTTATGGGCTGTGATAAGAGTTGTACAAGGTCCCAATAAAATGAAAGAGAAAAAAAAAAAAAAGACAAGCAAATTACTTTTCTCCCCGTCTTGAAAATTCCCCTAAAGAATCCCAAAGGCATCTGATAAGAATGAGTTCATTTATCTGATTCTGCAAAACGGATACTGGGCATCTTCTACTATGAGTGAGTGTCCTTTTCCTAAAAATGGAAAGCAGAGATCATTCCCAACTGTGGAAACATTTCCCTCCAGTTTCCTTTGCTACAACACTCTTTTCCTTTCCGATCTTCACATACTCAGAGTCTAGACTTTAAAAACAAATGTTATTATTTTCCCACGTGAAAAGTGTCCACCAGAATTTTTAAAGCTCAAAAAATAATCAACAGAAATATAGAGCTGCCATAAGATAGTATCAAAAGCACACCATAGAGGATAAAGTGGCATTGTTTGCAATATAAGAAAAATAATCAGTTTAATAATTACAATAGTGTAGCATACACATTGTAGTAGTCAACACCAGGACATTGTCGGTGACATTAAAAGTTGTTCCACAGTTGTTATAAATGGATACTCTAGATTTTCTAAAGGAATGGTTGGCATTAAGAATGTCTACACACACACACAAAGGCGGCTGTTTAATGTCCAGGACGTCATGATGCATGGAGACAGGCGCGCACACACACCATTGAGTACAATAAAAGATTCCAGATGCTACAATTCAACACATCTATAGGATAAGAAACGGCTTTGTCTCCTCAGCCATGAAAGGTGAGCGCAAAGGAGTAACCCCTTCGAAGGTTAAAGAGACAGTGCCCCTTCAGAATGTTTATATCAAAGGCCCCACCCCGTAGAAGGTCCCACTGTGAAATGCATTCAGTCTACATACAATTGGGCACATTTTTAGAAAGAACTGCTCGCAGATGCATTTTCCTTGCTCCCTAAAACGCCTAATAAAATCTTGGAATCACAGAAAGAAAAGGCCATGAATTAACACAAGGATCTCAATGTTTCTCCCCTATACAGAGGGGACGGGACATAAAAATGTTGGTATTCTCATTAAGACTGTCAATCTAATAATTAAGGCATGTTCTGTAAGGGATTCGTCCTGGGGTATGCTTATAGCAACACTATCTGTTCAGAGAGGACAGATAATCTTTCAGCAGAGCTACAATACAACATCACCTTTTACACAGGGACGGAGAGATCAGATGATTAAAGTTGTTCCTGAGTTAAAATTTGCTGACGACAGCAAACTTCAATACCCTCTCCTTTGTTTTCTACTGCAATGTCTTATGCATAACCATATACTTGTAAAAAAATACAGATTTAAAAAAAAAAAAAAAAGAAGGGTGAGAGAGAGAGAGAAATCCAAATTTGTCTAGTCCCGGCAGGAATCGATCAAATGCTCAGTATGGGAAGTTGGCGATTCTCATCAAAGAGCAAACCGCTGAGTGGGTTTGGAAGCCTCAGTCAGGGAGGCAGCCATCCCCTGGAGAAGCCCTGTACACTGTGTCTGAGCAAGGGGAGGGCAAGGTCGGGTAAGCAAC
>PVJH01000539.1:120159-260043 GCA_004026705.1 Nesogale talazaci | reverse complement strand
ACATTGGGTTTCAAAAACCAAACATCTGCTCTGTGACTGAGCTTCTCCCATTTAAAAACAGACTTGTTCAGAAAAGGGGGTGGGGTGGGGTGGGACCTATATGACATAGGAAACAGTTCCTATGGTCATAGTTACCCTTTTCCAGAGCTGGCCTCCTCTGGGCAGTGTTTCTGCTGCTTCTGGGTTTTCGAAGGCCAGTCTGGGACTCCCAGAGAGGCTCACACAGACTCCCGGGTGAGGAGGGCGAACCTTGTCTCCATCACCTCTGCTACTTGTACATCGTGGGAAAAAATGTTTCCACACTCAAGCTTGTATTACTTATAGTAAGTGGGGGGGAAAATGTATTGCTTTAGTCTCGCTGAAAGGGAGAAATTTTTATTTTTCCCAGTGAGCACTGCAGTAAGGCTAGCTGTACACTGATGGTAAACAGATCTCAGAGTTTAAGTTGGCCTAACAAAGAACGCCTATCCATCCACGTTGGCTCGCAGTATTGCCTCCATTCATTTTCATTGGCTGCAAGGGTATGTAATAAATAATACATTTTATTTACAGGCTCTAGCTAAGATTCTCTTTTGCGGGAAGGACAAAACAGTGCACTTTGTCAAGTTTTTAAACTAGCCTACATATATAAAAGTTTGTGATCGCCCCAAATGTAGTGCTTAAAACTGATATCACAGCATGGAGACAAAGCAGACAACAGTATACACATGACTTAGACACACTGGTGGTAAACGCTATTTCCTCCAACCAATGTCTGAGTGTCAGACCCATTGATTCAGGCACTGAGTGCTGCACTCAGAACCACTGCATGTTTGTGAACTGTAACACTGTTTAAAGAGAAGACTTTTGGATGGTATTAAAGCCTCTGTGCAAATAAAGTTCGATTATTGAAGTATACTGAAATGGGAAGTGTTTTTATCACACTCCGGAGGCTCTGATGGTGTTGAACAAATCCATCATCTACTGAAAGCAGCTAGGTACTTTCCTGGCTTCTACTTTCAGCAGAGTACATGTGAATCGGATAACTTCTAACTCACAGGACTACGTAGATTAGCAGAAAGGAAATTCTAGCATGAGGATTAGCCCACAGATAGCAACCATGGATAAGCATTCAAAATTGAATATTTACAAGACATATGTATACATAATATTTATAGATCTTCCATTAAAAGTTTGAAAAACATGGTTTTTTAGTCAGTCACTGCACTTATTGCAAAATGAGGTAATTTAGATGTTAACAGAGTAAAATGAATGCAGCTCAGAATCTTCAGTCTCTACACCTCATGCTTAGATTCTTCAGTAATGGTTTGATCTGATAATTTTTATTCACATCATAAACTCCATCTTTTCTACACATAGAAAGCAAGGTAACATTTCTGTTCGGTACAGCCTTCTTTGCAGTCCTCTGATTGGAACACTGACTTGGGGCAGAAGGCTTCCCAGCTTGGTCTTGATAGAAAAAAAGCCAGGACGTTCCCTATAGATTAGTCTCATCCCAAGCAGGATCATTCATGTTCTTCAAAACTTTCCTCACAAGCTTTTCTAAGTCTTTTCGGGCTCTCTGTTCTTCTTCCAAAGATTTCTTCATCTTTTTGTTATCCTGTAAATTAGGCAGAATGCAATACAGTTATTATTGCTGGCAGTGAAGACAACTTCCATATCCTTGTGTATCTACGGAGAGCCTGTGGGGTGCGCTGTCACAGACAGAGCCACCAGGTAAACAGAGCCCATCTCGCTGGGGTCTGCAAAGTCTAAACATCATCCATGTTCTTTAAATAGTTTCTACCGAGTGTCAAAACAACTCAAAGATGAACAAGCAGTGCTAATGAGTATTTCTACTTTAAATTCAAACACTAAATGAAAAAACAAGTATTACACACAAATGGCTCGAAAACTAAAAAAGATTACACCCCGTATCTTCTTTTCACATAATTGAATGAACAAAGGAATGAATGTATAAATTCCTGCTTAATAATAACTATGGAAGGTTAAACATGAGCTACTAACCACAGGGTCAGCAGTTCAAATCCGTAAGTCGTTCTACAAAACAAAGATGAGACTATCTGCACCTGTGAAAACGTAAGGCCTTGAAAACCCAAAGGAGCAGCTCCCCTCTGTCCTACAGGGTCACAATGAGTCAGAATCGACTGGAGGGCAGTGGTTTTTGGTTTGTTAAACCAGCTTGCTTCTCACCAAGAGAACTTTGGACCAAAGCCAAGAAAGTAGGTGACCACTGACAAAAGGTGACAAAAATGTTTTCTACCTTTCAGAGTAAGACATTATAGATAGATAGGAGGGAGCCACAACTGAACACATTGACGCTACATTTGAATAATGCTACCCCCCACTTTTCTCAGGTTAAAGTCCTGCTACATTGAAATGCAAGCTGACTCTCACCTCTGCTCTCATCCCTCTCCCTCCACCTCCACCTCTCTTCCCCTGCACTGTGCTGCGCTGCCATGCCGGGCTCCGAAGTCACTCCAGCCATCAACCCCAGCAAGCGGGCCAGGCCTGCGGAGAAGGGCGCCATGCGGCTCCACTTTGCCACGCTCCCTGAGCACGTGACAGCCGGACCCGGGGATCCGCGTGGGTGGCGGGCTAAGACTTGCACAGTGCCTGTGACTACGCAGTTCCGCCCAGGGAGAAAGCCCTGGTGAAGACAGACATTCAGATCGCCCTGCCTTCTGGGTGTAACGGAAGGGTAGCTCCACACTCTGGCTCGGCTGCAAAACACTTTATTGATGTGGGAGTCGGTGTCACAGATGAAGATTATAGAGGAAATGTAGGTGTTGTTCTGTTTAATTTTGGCAAAGAAAAATTTGAAGTCAAAAAGCGTGATTGAATTGCACAGCTCATTTGTGAAGAGATTTTTTATCCAGATGGAGAGGAAGTTCAAGCTTTGGGTGACACTGAAAGAGGCTCAGGGGGGTTTGGTTCCACTGGAAAGAACTAAGACTTAAGCCAAATATTGAAAATGTACGTTCTATTAGTATTTTTTGTTCTTTCTTCAAATAAAGTTTTCACTCAAGAAATGTGGACACGCATGACACATTTTGCTCTGTGTTTACTAACGTCCGCAAAGCTTGGAGCAAACTGAGCACATTGCTTATCAAAGCAGGGCGAATTAGCGATTACAAGGCACAATATAAATGAGATTTTAGTTAAATTAGTTAAAAAAGAAAGCGCAAAATGCGGGCTGAGCCCCGGTGGCGTAAGTGGTTGAGTGTGGGACTGCAGCCTGCGGGCTTGGCGGTTCAAATCCAGTGGTGGCTCTCAGGAGCGGCACTGGGTAGCGCCCACGACCAACAGAGGCAGTGGTGCCACCCCCCCCCCCCCAAAAAAAAAAGAAAGTGCAAAATGCAAGCTCAGCTGTATATAACAAGCTATCCTGAGGTTGGGGCAGGGGAGAAGGAGGTACGGTGAGGTGCGGGGAGGAGGGCACATAAAAGGGAGACAATGTCAAAGAGTCCATCTAGAAAAACAATGTTTGAAAACAGATTGTGGTAGTAATTGTACATTGTACTTGACATCACAAAAATATGGAATGATAAATTACATCCCAAGGATAAAAAGCACAAGGATGAATGAATTTGTAAAACTGAAAAAATAGGGCTGAGCCCTGGTGGCGTAGTGGTTGAGTGCGGGACTGCGGCCCACTGACTTGGTGGTCCAAATCCAGCAGCCGCTCTCAGGAGCAAGGCTGGGTAGCTCCCACGGCCACCAGAGGGCAGTGATGTCCCCCCCAAAAAATAAATAAATAAAAATGAAAAATAAGGGTAATGTAGATCAACATATTTTTAATCAATCTCACTTGAACTTACTTCAGTCTGAGTTGTTTAAAGTGATATGGTTTGTGAGGCTGAACAGGATAATCCCTAACTAACCACTATTGCTCTGGCCTTACCTCCTAACTCTCTAGCCACACTGGCTTGCTATCTGGCCATACTTCGCAAGCACCTATCATCGCTGTTCCATTGACTTAGAGGCTGCTATGGCTGAGCAAACGAAGCTCGGAAGCCGTGTTTGCATGCTCAACATGGCTTGCACCTCTAGCTGGATGTCCAACACCTTGGACCATTCCTGCCCCCCAAGCACATCAGACCAAACCAGGTCGGACTTCACCGTGGCTTGTATCTTCTTTATGTGGCAAGCCCATTTCCCAGGCCATCTCTCATCTCCCCCTCCCTTGTCAGGAAACACTGAAGATGGATATCCAATTCTAAAAAATAACCAATCACTGTAGGTAACTGATGACATTTTTAACTGAATTTTAGATATCTTAAGCCATTTTTTCCAGAAGACTTTAGGATGGTTTATAATATCAAAAACAGAAGAGTTATGAAAACAAAGAGGTTAAATATGCCTTTTAAAACAACTTCCTGGCCTATGAGATTTATAGACCAATTCTGTCTTATATGTTGGAATTTGTAAAGATATAATCCCCTCTTAGTATTTTCTTGGGTATACTCAACCACCTTCTTTTTTTTTTTTTTTGGCATCACTGCTCTCCGGTGGTGGGAGTAGAGGCCCAGCCCCACTGCTGGAATTGAACCTCGGTCCCAGTGGGTCGCAGTCCTGCGCACAACCACTACGCCACCGGGGCTCAGCAACCACCTTCCTTTTTAAAAACCTCATTTTTCCCCATTTTTAAAAACCTCACAAATATAGAAGAAAAACAAATTGACTTACCTGTCTTAATTCTTGGACTTCATCTTTTAATGCATACACAGTATCAACAAGGCTTCTGAAAGAGGAAACAAAATATAAATATATGAATAAGGACAAGAAATGAAGAAGCTATACTGAAGCTTATCAAGCCCAAAACTATAATGCCAAATGATAAAACAATGCTCACTGCCCTATTTAATAAAGTCCTCTGTTCACACACTTTAAAACAACCTAATTTTCTATGGATGCTGGGTTAAATCCTAGCCAGGGGTGGCTCCAATTTATGAAGACAGAACATGAGGTGTCTAGAGTCATCCCAGGTACTCAAGATCTTTTTCTGACTCCAGTCAGTGCCACTCCTTTACAGCAGCAGTTCCATGCCTGCCTTGAAATATCAGAAGACATCTTACTTTTCTTCTATCACTGTCTGACCATTACTTTTAGTTTCTTCGACTATGATTTTTTCTTCTTCAGGAAGCAAAACTTGTGGAGCAGATTCTTTGCGTGAACCTAGGATCATTAAAAAACAAACAGACAAAACTGAAGATAAATACCATGAATGTACTAAGAAAAACAACTCGACTATACAATAATATGTACTTAAATATTAAATCCCGGGGACTGCACAATAAAACACATTCTCACCAAGATAACACAAGTAAGAATATCTTTTTTACCAAGTTTCACTACCTTTGTTCTACTGGGCCCAGTCTTTGCTGTGTCTAAGGTAGTGCAGAAGAAAGGAAGCACATGTTTTTCTGACATTCACTAAACTTCAGTGTCCAAATCTGGATCATGGCTCTCTTTTAAACCCCCAAATGGTCACATGGTAAAGGGTCTGCTCAGTTTTTGTTTGTTTATTTGTTTCTTTTTGGGGCATCACTGCCCTCTGGTGGTGGGAGTAGGAGGCCCAGCCTTTGCTCCTGTGGAGTTGCTGCTGGTATTGAAACTCCATCCCAGTGGGCTGCAATTCCGCGCACAACTACCACGCCACCGGGGCTCAGTTTTCTGAGCCCTACTCAGTTTTCTCTAGAAATTAAAACCATCATATCAAGTATTCTAAAAAGACATACCAGACCATGCAGACAATATACATCGAATGTTTATAAATTAAAAAGCTGTAAATAAAAAGATTTAAATCTACAATAACACTTAAAATAAAAATTAAAATAAAAAATAAAAATAAAAAATAAAAATTAATGACATAATTTTTAAAAACCAAATTTAACTTTTTTTCGCTTAGAAAAACTTAATTTTATATTCCCTGCAGTAGAACCATTTTTGCAAATGAAAGGAGGTAAACTGTACACCAACATCAAGTTTTTATTACATTTTAAAAACACATAGCACAGTATCATGCAAATGCCAATTTCTCAATGTTTGCTGTCACACAGTTACTTTTGAAGTTAACTAGGAAGCCCAAATATTTAAAGGTGAGAAAAAAGAAGTCAAATCTTATTTTATTATGTAAGGAAGAAAATAATCCTTAAAAAAAAAAAAAAGCACAACTTTTCTTAAAGCTTATATATTATAATGAAGGTGCTTCAAAAAGTTGGTGGAAAAATGGAATTAAAGTGTAAGGGCATTTCCCCACAAACTTGTTGAAGCATTTAGTACATCATCTACATTCCTGGGAAGAAAACAAAATAAAACAAAGCAGAAACATCAGGGACAAATTTCATTAAAGATATAAATCTATCACAAAATACAAACTACCATTGGGACTGTGACCTGCCCATTAATAAATGCACTTTCTGGTGGACTATGCTACATAATTATGGAAATGGTGGTTCAACTTATTAATTTTTCTTTTCTGGTCTTCCTAAAAGTTCATCAAATTATATGAATGGCACTTGCTGGGTAGACTCAGTATAATAAAACTGTTTAAAGATATGAGTGTAAGGACTAGTTTGACCAGCATTTTAAAACTTTATGCTTCTAAACGAAACAAGGTTCAGAGTTACTATCAAAGCTTGCTAACAAGACATCTTTTCAGACATCTAAAGGCTTGTTCTCACCAGTTCCAATACAGTGGCCTACGAGGCAAGGAATTTGACTTTCCTGGCCAGGTGCTTAAGGATAAAGAAGTCTCTCTAGGCTGCCATTTCTGTACTTGCCAGTGGGGATGGCGTTATCTGCTGTGCAGGGCCTTGGAGGTAAGGTCAACAGGCGTGGCAGCTACCTGCTCACTGGTGACACCGAAAGCTAAATGCTCAGTAACTACCCGGAGGGTGGGTGGCTCAAACCCACCCAGAGGTGCCTTGGAAGAAAGGCCTGGCAATCTGGTTCTGAAAGATCACAGCGAGTGAGTGACAAGAAGATGAAGTACAGTTGCCCTGATGTACCTGGGTCATCATGAGTTGGTCTATTCAAAATATCCTGTTTTGGTTCCCTCAAGGGTGTGTGTAACAACTGTTCCACTACACATCCGCTCACATGTGGCGAAATCAAAATGAAAAACTACACAAAATGAAGCTACTGTTGTCTCCCTCTGTATCAGGCTCCTGGTGGGTAATCAAGTACACTTCAATGCCAACAGCACAAGTTTCAAGATATGTGTAACATAAAAGGCAGAGCTTTGCATATATTACAAATAATTTTAGCACATGAGCAAACACAGCACTCAGAATTTTGTCTTAAGTCGTAATGAACAAGTAACATTTATCAAAACTACCTTTAAAAAAATTACCTTTCCCTCAGACTTTTATGTAAGGGTAAAAAAAAAAACCCCAAACTAAAACCATCTTCTAATATAAACAATAAAAAACCTCTTACATGATGCTATAAGCACTATCAATCATCTGTCAGTGAGAAGAAAACACTGTTTTCAGACAAAAAGTCACATAAGTGAAGCTCTGATCCCAGAAGGGATCAGTTTGTTTTGGTTGTTTTTCTTCCTCCACAACTCATTTTATTGTCCTTTCAAATATTATTTCATTCTTTTAAAAAAATAACTTTATTGGGTCTCATACAACTCTTATCATGATCAATACATGCATCAATTGTAAGCAGACCGCATTTGTTGCTATCATCCTTCTCGAGACAGAAAGGATCAGTTTTAAAGGAAGAAAATGCCAACAATGATGGCTCCCGAGGAATCCTTTAGAACCCAGTCAACTTCCAAGCGACAAGAGTATGGCCAGAGTTCCAGTTCTTAAAAGATTCCATGGGCTCACAGGGCTCCGCCAGAGGCGGCAAGTGTTAGAGCATGACCATTAGCTCCTCTAGGCCTTCCTTGGTTCGTGGGGAATGCCGCTGGAAGATCTGGGTCATGTGGAAAAACACTGCTGAAAAAAGAAGGTGATGTGTGAAACGGGATTACAAAACACCTGGCACTCCTTGGCTTCAGAAAGCCAAAGGTTAAGGGAAATTCTGGGCTTCTGGGGGGAAAAATGCAAATGTTATCCATGACTTTAGAAGAAAAGTTCATTCTTCTGCTATGTTTGCAGAAAAATACAAAAGGCTTCCTGGCAATCACATTTTTTCAATCCCGTATGTGTAAAAAGAAATAGTTTCTCTTAAATTCCTCTGTGAAGAGAATCAGATTGATGATGTCTGACAACTTAGTTGTGTCATAAGCTTTCCTACTGTTATCAAGTTACCGTTTTATTGTGTTGATGACCCTGTTATATTCAAACCCAAATAGGCTTTCAGCTGCACACAGAATGAATAAAAATTTTTATGCGATGGCACATGGGGAAGATTAATTTCTATGTCTTTCTTTTCAACTATTTTATAATGCCTAGCTTCTTAAGCAACTTGTTTATATCATCTCTTATTAAGGCTTTCACTATCAGAATTCAAGGCTTCAAATAAAAAAAAAAATAAAACTGTCACAGAGGTTGCTGCTCACTTTGAAAAGAAAAGGGCGGGCGTGAGTGCGTTAGAGAGGTGCTCTGGCTAAGGGAGGGAACAAGGCACCCGGCCCTGGCAGGGACTGGGGATCCCCCACTCGGCGAAGGGGGGCTTCACTACACACTGGCACACTACTGAGCCACTGCGTTTCAATGTCATGCTCTGTAAAACACAAGAGTACAATTAGCCAGCTCTGCAGAGCTGTTCTGAGAATTTTAAAAGTTACACTTGCTAAATATTCTTTAAAGAACAAATGAATGAAAATAAAAACCTTAAATAAATATGTAACACAAATATAGTAACTGGAAGAACGTAAGCCTGTAATAACTGACTAATATTTACATATGCTGACAAAGTACTTATGTGTTCTGGTACACTTGAGGAGCACACAAATTTAACTGTAATTTTGAGAATCCTATTAGAGACAAAATGTGTCAATATTTTTAAAAGCCATTAATAGGGCAGTTAGCCAGGAGGCTGTCAATAATGATGACTCAGCCTGAATATAGTCCTCATACCATATAAAACACTTACAGCCTTTCAACAGAATAAATCTTTTTTAAGCAAGAATTACAAGTTGGCTATTTCTTTCAGAACTAAGATTTAGAAGAGGTTTAACAATTTAACGGAGATGATTAAAAGCATTATCAGAACTGTTACAGTCTGGCTTTTCTTGAAGTACCCGGTGTGGAAAAACAAGTTACCAAACTAAGTACCAGAGAACACTGCATCTTTTCATTTTGAAATCACCTGGTTCAGATACAACCCAACATGTTCATCATGATTCTAGCACAGTCAAGATCTGTGTTTCCCACGTTGTGTGCAAATTGCAAACTTCCATCCTTCCAGAAGAAAAAGAAGGGTCCCTCAACAAATAACTTTGGGAAAGGTTGTACACTATAACCACTTCTCAGATATTTACATTTAGCATGCTGAACATTTGCAGAAGGTTTTGTGGTAAAAGTATTTCTTTAACTCAGCCTTTCCTAAACTTGTTTGAGTTCTGAACTCTGTTTTTACAGCACCCACATTTTAACAGTGTTCTTCTAGGTCAGAGTTTGAAGCCTGCGAGACCAGCCTTACACTCCCTGTGTGCCTCTAAGTAACAGACATACAACTGTTGGCTGGTGGGTTCTCTCCTGCCCCTGCAGGAGGGACTAGGACAGAGATGAACATAACGAGACAATGGTTTGCACTCGCACCGAGCCAGCAGCTCTCCAAGAACACGCCTGATGACGCTGGGGCTCACCCTAATGCCCTGCTGGGCAGCACAGTGCAGTGACAGTTCAACACTGCCACTGTCAGCGGCCACTCTGCATCCACAGATAAATTACCATGAACAGGAAATTTGCAATCGCTTAGAGGTGTCTCAGAATACCCACTCCAAAATAAAAATGTACCGGTCCTCCAGAGAACTGCAGACTTCAGTGTGAGAAACACAGACCTGACCTAATACGTTCCTCTCATAGACAACTTGAACAGAGACAAGAGGACTGGCCTGGAGGCAGCAACACCCGGACCTCCACAGCCCCGCCCCTGAGGTTGCCTCTGTGGTTAGTACACCATTAAGAGCTGATGCTTTACCTAGCTACTACACACAACAGACTGCTTCAGAAATAATGGTACTGTGTTAAATTGAGAATACATGTGGAGTTGGCAAGGGGACTTCAAATAGTTTGTGGGAAAATATCACTATCTTTTCATTTCACTTTAGGCTTTCGGAAGCCCCTTCGTTGTTCTGTGTGTCCACGTGAGAGATGGTGCCTGCCCCAAGCCTAAAGGACATTAAGTCCGTCAGAGAAGACTAACTGTCTACTTGGCTAGTGATCTAGTACATCTGTAGCGAAAAACAAAATTCTTTAATTGGTAATTTTTCTAAAATGTGCATCTACTTATTCTGTACTCCCATGAAGAGAACCGATTAGAACACAGCATAAGCCTTTGAAGAAAATACATTTAATAAATGGTCAGACATCTGGTGGGTCACTTTGCACTTAAGGTTACAATAAGATCTTAACACCCCCTTCCTTTTTTTTCAAGATAGAAAAAGATAACTATTATTTCTAGAGAGTTATTCACATTTGTTTATCTTTTGTTATCTTTATATTAATTCACTAAAAGCGTCTAGTTCTGCACCTGAGGCTTCTATTTTTCATCAGCTAGGTGTGTATTTCCTAAGGCAAGAATTATCATCTGACCAGAGTTACATAAAAAACGTTCGACAGTTGTGCTTTTTTCCAACATTTATGCACAAAAGCCATAAATGTTACTTCTTAAAGACAAATCCCTTTTTAAAAAGGAAAGCTTATTTTTTTCAAAAGAGGAAAATAAAAGAAATTTTGAGATGCGCACAGAAAAGTGATATTAGTGTCAAGAACACATATAACCCTAAGAAAGTGCAACTTCTTCAATCAAGCCAGGCAGAAAGTGTTCTGATACCTGCCATTGGGGGAGGCTGGGAGAAGGAATGCTGCATGTTCAGAACAGCCGAATAACAATGAACTACTAACTATGCTGTGCCCCTCCCCCCAGGTAACAAATATTAAAAGCCACGGGCTAGCAAATGCAAAATTTATTTCAACTGTACATAACAGATGTCTTTTTTTAAATATAAAACAAACACTTCATTGCCATATGCAACCACAAACAATAATATGCATACTGTACAATACAATACAACATTCAGATATACATCCAGTTAATTTTTCAAATGGCAGTCAGCTACTAAAAATGGCTTTTCCCATGGACAGATAAAAAGCACAATATATAGATTTTTTTAAAGGTCTTATACCACTATATACACATTACTGTGTTTTGACAATAGTATGCAAAACACACAAGTAATATAGCTTATTATGTACTTATGGCAATTATAAATTAAATGGGAACACCATTTAAGCCATTTGTAAAGGGCTTGATAATGGCTTAAACCTACCTTCTAATTCAGATTCTTCCTTTTCTTATAATGCTAACTGTACACATATATATTACAGAATTGCATAAACAGAAGATACTATTGTTGGCATGACTAAAGTTCCACAAAAATAGAAACACGGACCCTTTGAACATCATATCACTGTTGCCACACTAGAAGGTCTCCTAGGCTTGTGGCACTAACACTTCTAACCAGGTCACCAAAGGTCATTCCAAAAGTATCCAAACAAAACAAAAAAACAGATCATTATTCAGCAGTGATCTTCGCATTAAAGAAAATCATCAACACAGTGGTTTTAACAGGTACAAAAGGAATAGTTGTAATTGTCAAAACTTTGGTGTATAGAATTATCAATTAAAATGTGTAATCAAGAGAATCCAAATGTTACTTGGTGCTTAAGCAAAGTTCAAGTGCAGCAACTGCATTTCAATGTTGTGATATATATAGCACATAACATACACAACCCAAGTTTACTAAGGCATGGCAAAGGCATTTAAACCAATGCACTAATTATTACAGTCTCAAAGCAAACAAACAGATATTCTACGATAGTATCCGAAAAGATGTCTATTCTATGCAATATAAAACAAAATCTGCTTCTATAGTCATTAGGTGATATTAAGTATATAAATTTTATAATTATTATATTTCTTCAAAAATTCCATTTGCCATTTGGCTGAACATACATAAACCCTATCTCTAAGGTGAATTAATACTGGGCTCTGACTAATTTTAAAAGATTACTCTTTAACTTTCTTATATATACTAATTGTTATAAAAAATATGAAATCTCCAGATGACATAAGTAGTTCAGGAACTACTTCCCAAGGAGCAAATACTTAAAACCAACAGTTTTCTAATGACCTCATTAAGAATGGCTTCTGTGTAACCAAATTATAGCATGAAGTAATAAAGCTGTTTGACTTGGAAAAATATGTCCCGGGCAGAAGTTCACTAGCACCTCTGGGCTTGTGAGCAACAGAACCCAACTCCCAGGAAACAATCATGTATGTATTAGATCAAGTGATCACTACGTAATCAAAATCAGAACACTGAATACATGGGTTTGGCGAAGGAGTGGGGTGGTGGAAGAGGAGAGAAATCACAGCCACCTGGAATTACAGCCATCCTAAAGAAAGGAAAAAATGTTATTTCCGATTTATTATGACATATTGTTTGGTAATGCTAGTTTCAACGAATTCTTAAAACACAACCTTAAGTTTCCAGTTTGACACAAGGCAAATCGAAGAGCAGTTTTTCCCTCTAGAAATGGCCAGATGTAGATCTGCATGCTCTAACTGAATGCAGCATGTCACATTCAGTTCACTTTGAAGCAGAAATTAGTCTGAGTGAGGCCAGTGAAATCTCCTTACAACAAATCCCAAGCAAATGGGGAGCCCCTCCCCCAAATCTGAGGATTTTAAAATGAATGAGTTACATGACAACCTAGTAACTCTGCCATGTCCTCACTTTCACATATGTTCCCTTACAATACACGTTATACACTATAGGGTTGCTGTAATGGAGTTTCACTGCAGCTTGTTGCTGAAAACAAATAATGTATTCATGGCCATTACAGACAGCATAAGTATGAATGTCGGGGGCGGCAGCCAAGCTGTGACTAAAGCCAAAGCATTTGATTTTGTAAGTATACCAAAATATCTATCTGAACTCACCTAATCTACTCTATTAAATGCTGAATACTTCAGATTTTGCCTTTTAACCTTTCCTAAAGTGGTGTGGTTTCTGGGCTTACTGGCTACCAAATTATTCCATAGAGAAAGTGTGGTGTGATAATCAAAGTGAGTGTCTGAGCTTGGACAGCTAAGTTTGCCTTTGGAGGAGAGAACTCCAACACCACGGCCAAATGGGAAACATGGAGACTGTCACGACAGTACACTGAAGAGCGCTGAGGTGTGTGTGGGTGGCGAAGACGGCCTCGTGAGAGACAGAGAGCAGACTCTTCTTTACATCTGTCAAGGCAAAGAACTCACACTAGCAACATAAACAGATCACTCCTCAAGATTACCAAGTGTTCCTAACAGATTTCTGAGGGACACGGCTCTCTGAGTTGAATTTACAGTACTTTTGTTGCATATTTTCTTCTTCTCTCTCAGTAACTACTTGACCAGTGTGTCTATTTTACATTAAAAAGGTTCGATCACGGTAAGGCTAAAGTCTCCTCCATATTGCTGGCACTTAGATCACAAACCTGTATGGTTTCAGTATAAAATATAAAAGTGTTTATACAGCTGTATCCAAAAGGAAATGAAACAGTTGCTACACTGAGAATAAAAAACCAAACCATTTGGAGCTAAAAACAACCACTATCCAGTCACAAAAGAATCCCTCAGGTGTCGGCTTAGGAATATACCATACCCTTCAATAGGCAGTTAATTTGAATGTATATTCAAACTGGCAATCAAGCCTCCACAAAGTACAATGGAAAATATCAGAAACGCTCTCAAAAGTTGTTAAAATATCACATTAAAAGAGACACGCAACAGCAAGAAAACATCTAAGAAAAGCAGGCTGTGATACAACAAGCATTTGTTAAGAAAAGCTCAGAGTGCATTAGTTCTGGTGAGAGATATATGAGCAACAGCTCTTACGAGATGTAGAACCCATTCTGTAACTATGGGCTGTCCATATACTGTCATAGTCAGAGTCTTCTGAGAGGTCTGAAGGCTCCAAACGAGAAAGGCTACTGCGACGACCCAAGGAGTCTAGACTTGATTGGTCATCATCAGCCAAGACGTGATTATGCATCAGGTCAGTGCCTTGCCATGCTAAGGGTGTATGGGTGAAATGAAATGACAGGTGTGGATAGGCAAAGGTGGGATGGAAAGGAAAACGAACAGGAATAGCCACAACCAAAAAACATGAAAACAAAAGCAAAAGGTGATGGGAAGAGAAGGAAAAGAGAAAATATTGTTAAAAAAATGGCATCAATGCTTATTTTATCCTTACTTATGGCTGGGTTTTAAAAATGAACTTAGTACATTCCTTAGCATCAAATCAAATCAATATTATTACATAAACATAAGTTAATTGCTTTCAAAATATGTTTCTTTGAAAAGTTACTGGTTTAACGCCCTAATTTAAGAAATCTTTTACAAATTCAGCCCAACTCCAAAAGTGGTTCTAAAAATACCTGACAACCAATTCTATTCCACATTATGAATGTAAATAGTCTCATTTGATATTATTTGTAAAAGGAACCATTTGTGTGGCTAATTAAAAAATTGTTTCCTATTCATTAAGTGGATATATTAAATGCGAAAGAATTCAAAGGATTTTTGACTTACTTCTTCAGCTATCATCTTTCCCAAGATTATAAATGATCAGAAGTCATCTTAATCAGGGGGGGACTAAACTTACCTTATCAATACAAAACCACTGTAAAAATTTCAGAGTGGAGAAATGAATTAAACAGGGTCCACTTCCCTTTATTTCCCCACCGCCCCTCAGTCTACTCATCTACAGAGTGCAGTAACTCTCTGTAATTGTCTCACCAGAGTTCAGCCAATGGAAATGAATACAATGGAAAGCCATGTCTGTTAACAAGGTTATCGATCTTGTGCAGGTTCCCATTTCTTATCAAGAACAGGTATGAGAACTGACAATGTCACTATGTTAATAGGACAACTGAAGGAAGTGGGTACAAAATGGCAGAACAGAAATAGCCCCATGAGCAGTTGGCGACTATGATTAACATGACTGGCCAAGCAACTGTGATTGAGAAACATGCACAGAAAGGGACATCTTTATGGGAGTAAACATCCGTTATCTTGCTCCCTTGGTGTGGTTGGTGGACTTCAACTGCTGACCGCACAGTTAGCGTCCAGCACATAACCCATGAAGCCATCGGCGTTCCCAAGGAGACGGTGGGTCCTCTAAGTATACACTAAATGAGACGTAAGAGGACTCCCTTGAGATTTTTTATGGCAAATCACAGCAACTACTGATTCCTTCCTCATTCCTTCTTTTGATTAAAGTGAATTCTGTTCCAAAGCCGCAAGAATAAGCAGTGGACTGTTTTTGGATTTAACTAAATCACAAAATGTCTCTTAAGGAAATTACTTCCTAAACATTTATACTTAAATGTCTTCCAGTAATAGAGGTCTGGTTTAGCCTTTTTTGTATCAAAATTGATACTGAACAAGTGAATTTTAGGTAAACAATATTAAACTTCCACAAAGTATTTTTACAGAGCATCGAATGTGGAAAAAGTTGCTTTCACGAGGATCTCATTTCCAAATTGTCGTAAGTATATAACGTTTATACCCAACAAGATCAATTGCTCCTTTTCTTGAGAATGTTGGGTATAAAACCGTGTATGACTATAATCCTCCGAGGTCACAGAGTGGTTTGAGCATCGTACCAATGTATTATCCAATGCTTTTCTTGGATCGGAGAAATGGAATCAAGTAGGCAATGGTATAAAAAGAAATCTGCACAGACTAAAGGCCGATCCTTTCAGGCAGCCAGAAGCAGCAAAGCCACAAGCACGTTACGCGGCACTGTGTCTTGTTACGAAAATAGGCGGCTTGTGCTAAAACATACACAAAGCTCATTATTACCTGGTCTGTTCATCTGAGACTACTGGGTTGAAATTTTGTTTCAAGTAATGGAAATTGAGATGTCTAATCTTGAGAAAGTCAAAACCCAAACACTGTGGCCACATTTTACAGCTTATTAGTTAAAATGCAAGTATATGAAACTATATCTTAGATCACAATAATCCATACTTTAAAAAAAATTGCTCCACTGTACAGACACTAAATAAGCCCATATTTTGGTAGGTTATCCGGACCTTTCCTTGAAATCACCTACCCTGTGGGACCTTTCTCCAGAAACAACATGGACTGATGTTGATACTTGATAAAAAGTCTTAGTGACACACTACAGGATATGGTGAAATAATGGCCACAAATCATTTCTAGATTATCTGAAAATTCATTGTAGATTTCAATTCTGCTGGCCTTACTTTTGTCTAGCAAAAGCCAGAGTTTTGAAATAAGCATTCGTTTCCAGTAAGGCTGTACCACGGACTGTACCCATCATTGGGGAGGTAGGAAGAAACTGGAGAGGTGGTAAGAAGTGACCTACCAGAGGTCAAGGCGAGGAGGAAACTGAACACGTGAAATCTAACAGGTGCCTTTTTTTATGCCGGAAGTAATATGCAAATAATTCACTTCTCCAGGAAATAGCCAATAGAGGAAAGAATAATACAACAGACACCCTGAAGTGTCCACGGTTGTCTCAGAGCTGGCAAACCCACAGAATGCCAGCCTTTAGGGAATGCACATGCTGGCGAAAAAGGGGGAACTGTCCTTTTCTTTTGAGTAAAAAAAGAAAAAGCATAGCTACATCTGCCTCTATCACACTGATTTTTGATCTCCATTGCCAGTTAAAATGTTAAAGGTTTTAGGACTGAGGCCCGGTGGTGTAGTGGTTGCACGCGGGGCTGCGGCCCACTGGGATGGAGGTTCAATTCCAGCAGTGGGGCTGGGCCTCCTACTCCCACCACCGGAGAGCAGTGATGCCCCCCCCCAAAATAAAAATGTTAAAGGTTTTATTGTGCACAAAATATATTAGAATTTTCTCTTTAAAGGTGCTTTTTCAGTGGGCACAGATAAATTCAGGTGGCAATAAAATCTACCAGATAAATAAAATTGGTGTTTGTTTAAAATTTATTTAAAGTAATCACTTAAAAAGATTTGGGGGCGGGGGACAATGTATTAAGGAACAATGTTCCTTAAAAAAAAGCCTTATCTAGATTTATAATTTAAATAACTCTAAGGCAATTTTAAAAACCTCCCCATGACAATAGTTTAAATAACTGATTTAATCTTTTTCCACTGTCTTTGAACACATCTTCTCTATGTAAAAGAACACTTTATAAGTCTTGACAATAGCTTCCTCATTAGTGTTTCCCAATATAATGCTAACTAGAAAAATCATAGTTAATTGCAGATAGCTAAGATCTTTTCACAAGTATTTAAGGACGCTAGCTTCAAGCTGTTCCATGGTCTAATCACTCACTAAAAACTCTTCAGACACAACTAAGAACTAGCTATCAATGGGCCAACTGAAGAGTTTCCTTGAGAATGTCAATTTACACAGAACAATACAGTTCTTACAGTATTGCTGTGAAGTCAAACTTACTTGAATTGAGTGTTTGTCGTGTTTTGGCACTTGTGCAGTAAGCTTCAATAACTTTCAGAATTTGAGCATCTTCTTCCAAAGCAGCAGTACCTGTCAAAAGAAGAGCAACAGACAGTTTATCTACAACGACTTCAAGCAGTAATGATAAACTAGCTGAATACAACATCGGCAATTCAACTAAAAATGTTAAGGAACAACGACAAAAAGATAAGTAAGGCTACAGTACCTCTTTATATGGTCTTTTTCAGATAACTATTTTCCAGATATTTAGAAAACAGCTTGTCACACATTTTTGTTTCTTAAAAGGATCTTCTAGCTACATATCTGGCAAAGATTTAAAACCCCAGATATATAAAGGCTGCCTTACTGTTCCAACAAACAAAATTTGTCCTCCCATCCTCAAATTGTAAAAGGACAAGGCATAAGGAAAGCAACTTAAAAAATATTAATAATGTCTCAGTGATAAAAGATGCTTAATCTTACTAACAAAGAAATGCAAATTAAAGGAAAGCGTGGTTTCTCACATACTAGTCTGACAAAATACATCCTCAATGATGATCTAGATATTGGCAAAGAACTGTTAAAAAAAAAAATCACTCCAAAAGGCAAACACACTGGTATCGATTCCAATTCAGAGAGCTCATAAGACAGATGATCCCTGTGGTTTCCAAGACGATCTCTTTCCAGGAAAAGCCTCGCTTTTCTCTTGCAGACCCTGGTGGTTTTGAACTCCTACTTGTGTGTGATTAGCAGTCCCATCATGCTCCAGGATTTGAATATGCTTAGGGAAGGCCTTTAAAAAAAGTACTCCCTCTCAACTAGGACTCATTAATGGGGACTTAATCTAAGAAAGACCAACCTTTTTCGTCTTATTTGGAGATATTCAATATGTGGGCCTTCAAAATGTTTGTGGAAAATTCCTCTATTTTCATCTCAGACTTCCCTGATCGTTTTGAAGCCCTCTTTGTGTGTGTGTGTGTGTGTGTGTGTGTGTGTGTGTGGCATCACTGCCCTGGTGGGAGTAGGAAGCCCAGCCTTGCTCCTGGAGAGCTGCTGCTGGATTTGAACCGTCAACCCTGTGGGCCAGAAGCCCACTTGTATTTGAAAGGGTTCACTTATTTAATTCTAAAATAGGTGAGAACAGGCTAATTATTTGTATCTCTACAATTATTAGCTTCAATAATATTGTAAAATATATGCAAGGCAAACCGAGTACTTACTAAAAAGAGTTTACAGTACCAAGAGTTTATAGAGCACCGGGCAGCATTCATATATCAAGTTGCTCCTCTGAGGGGCATCCCCCCCATCCCCAAAAAAGAAAAAAAAAAAAGGCCTGTCTGTTCCTTGAAAAATAGAACCATGCAGGCAAATTCCTTCCCTGACCTGAAGGCTCGGGAAGGTCCAGTCTCGAGGGTTCCACCAGGATCTCTCTGGCCAGTAAGCCTGGTCTCGTGTGATTTTGAGGATGCAGCCAGACATAGTCTACAAGAGCTACATCTATGAACTTTTGAAGGCCTCTGGCCCCTATCTGGCACACAAAGATATTGAATACATATCTGTAAAGTAAATGAGTATCTTAGACGTAGGCATATCCTGAATGCCCGGAGCGTGTCTTTCGCATGGAAGGTGCTTAATACATTCCTCGACAAAATGACCTACAAGTTTTTATTTCCCCCTTTTTATAGACGAGTGACCGCACATCCAGGAAATGGGAAAATAGCACTCAATTCTAGACCTTTGTCATTCCAAGTCGGGCTCTCTTCTCTATAATGTGCCGACTCACTGATGGCTCCATTAAGTGTTCTGTGAGTGTGGTACAGTAACCTTAGCATCTCACATGTGGGGGGGGGGGGGGCGCGGGCAGGATAGCAATTTAAGCTACAGTGTTGACTGGGTACAAATCAGATGACAAAAGAGCAAACGCTTATTGAGAAGTTTATAGTTCCATTGTCTTATTTACTTCGTCCCATTTATTAAATGAAAATCCTTGCATTCTGAGCGACGTAACTGGCCCACGTCACACGAGGAGCTGAGCTCGGCTTCATGTCCGGACCCATCAGGCTCTGGACACTGTTTTCTGCATCACCACCCCACACTGGCTCCCTTCCGCGGGGCTGCTGTCCAAACACCTGAGCTTGCCTCTGGATAAAGTCAAACAGTGAAGCAATGTCTGCAGCAAGCTGCCGTAATTTATACTTTGAACTGATCAGATTCACTAAATCCTAAAGTCCCAGGACTGGTGGGAGCAGAGGAATGGGGGGCTGCAGGAACAAAGCAGGCTGACAAATGGTAAGACAGGCAGCTGAAGGCTTCTGTGAACCCCCACCTCTGTAGGGTTAGCTCCACTGTCCTTTTTGGCTTGACCACCTCCCCCACTCAAGCATGTTCCTGTAGAGTGCAGCAGTCCCAGAGCGATCTGCTAGAGGGAGTGTTCAGTATTCATTCCTATCAACCAGAAAAGATATGGAGCCTGGGAAGAAATGGAGGCATGGAGGAAGAGGGAGGGTCTCTAATCATTTGCGTCTAAAAATAACTCTACTCATCCAACAACGATCAGCTAAGCTCTTCCAATGTGTGGAAGACGCTTCCTGTCAGAAGCTGAATGAAAAACTGTGGAGCTGATTAAGATTCTGCGTCTGGTTTATAAAAAGCTTACATGAGTAGTGAAAATCATACAAGCATACAAGTAATTATAATAGAAAAGAGGCAGCAATACAATCATGTGGGTGGAGTACAATGCTGAGATCTGAAAAATAACAGGCTGCATTCAATTAGTGAATTTTGAGAAAGTTTCAGGGAATTATGGCACTTGAGAAAGAATGGACAGACTTTCTATGGGCAAAAAGGCAGAGAGAAAGAGTGGGTGAGATCTCTCCGTCTAAACTGGACACCTGGCTTCACAAATGACAGGGAGATCATTCAAGGCCCTGAAACGTGATGTGATCAATATGCTCTTTAAGATTGAAAACTATCTTCTTTGCAGGAAAATATATGCACGTGCTTCATGATTAACAATCAGATCTTCCCTTCTGTGTACAAGGGCTAAAATGGCTATCAAAAGTACAAGCTGAAACAATTACCATATTTCCTATGGGCTTACCTTTTAAAAAGTCATATAAAGTTCATACGGCTGACTTCTCTGAATTCTTTGAAAAGCTATCAATCATTTCTCCATTCTAATGAGATACGGCACATCTCTTTGTGGAAAAGAAACCTATTCCTTCATTCCTATTTACTTACTTTTCCTCAATGCAAACTCTTCATCAGAAGGTTTCCGTTCAGGTTTGCGCTTAGGTAGTAGTTTTTTCATAGTCTTGGGACTCTTACTAAGATCCTAGAGAAATTAAAAAGGGGGAAAAATTGATCTCAAAATCATTCATTTTATTTGTATAGAAATGAGGGCTAACTCCTAAGGTGGGGGATGCTAAACCAATACAGCCACGAGCTTCCAACTTTTCTCATAATTTGATTTTTCTTTACTAATGAGAAACGTTAGGCCATTTTCAGCTTTAGTCATTGGCTAATATTTCCTGTTGACTGATAAAGACAGGCTTCCCTGTGGTACCTCGATCCCTTTAGTGTTGTAACAACACAGAGCAAAGCTGCTTCAGGCTTGCAGAGCTTGGCGGGAAGAGAACCCTGACAGATGGTGCAACGTGTGGACAAAGACAGCCAGACAAACTCTCAAGACAGGTGTGGGGAGGGAGTGGGTGGCTGTTACTTTAGGAGGAGCAGACTCATCTGACACATCTAATTAGAAATAGACGAGGACACGAAGGCTACTTTTAAACGAAGGGGAAGTACACAATGACTTAAGACAATACCTGACATCTCAAGTCAGAAGGAAAGATGGATTACTCGGCCTTTCGAGCAGAAGGAGATCAATAGGCTGGGCATTGGCTGCCCTCTCTGTGGCACAGTCATAGCAGCAGAATGGGTTTTAAAGGAAATGGTACAGCCCTTGCTTTTGGAACAAAACTTCTAAACAAAGTGCAGTAGAGAAGTGAAAAACTGAATGAACAAAACCAAGTCCAGTAGTCTATGTGAGGCATTTCCATTTTCAGGGATAGATGAAGTATCAGTGTTGAAAAAGATGACCCTTTATACCATCTAAATTATAAAAACAATCTTTAAATGAGACATTCAGATTTAGAAAGTGAGATATGCTAAAGGATAAATCAGACCGACGGCATAGAGTGAATAAAGCCTGATTTTTACAGTTGGCACTTAATAATTTTTTATGAATTTAAAAACAAAAGGTACTGAGAAACGCCACAGAAATCAATTCGAATAGTCTGACATGCGGGCTTTTAAAAGTTTGTGAAGAGGGAATTAAAAGCTAACCATGAAACTTTGGATGCTCCCTCAAATAGACAATCTGTGTCCTGTAGCTGAAAAGCCTACAAATAAACCGGGACTCATCTCCCCTGAGTGTACACACGTACATGCGACTTCTCTGACTACCTGCAATGACGTAAGGAAGGCTGCACACGTGCTCTGTAGGCACTGTCATTTTGTTCACCATGCTATATAACACTACTGATAGCATGTAGTACTTAGTAACACTGGACAATTATATCAACTATTTCTCCAACATAAAGCCTAGCATGACAAATGCAGCCACATTTATACAAACTCAAAACTTCTTATGCTGCCCTAAATACCTATCTATTTTTTGCTATTTCTTGTTGCTATTGTTTAGCGTTGTTCTAAAATTCATTTCAATCCCACTTTCTTGATACAAGCCTAACAGTCTTATTCCAATTTCTGGTCTAGGTAATTGAATTGCCACAAATTTCTTCCTATTATCTCACTTTTCTTCTGGATTAAGCACTAAACTATTTGATAAATAACTTTATAGTAACTTCGCACTACCAAAAAATCCTGACAGCAAGAGGTATCATAAAATTCAAAATTCATGAAAAACAAAAAGCTATAAAAAGGCTGTGTAAGACTTTTCTGTGGATCTTAAAATGCTTTGGGGCTTCTAGCATGTATGAAGGTTATGCACTGGTTCTTTCTGCACATATGGCCATTATAGACAGGAATATTTCTCAGAAAACATTCCTTTCCTTGAAGCAGGTTTAGTAAAAGTGTTTGAGATGGCTAATACATATGAGACTTAGAAACAAGTTCAGGAAAAAAATCCATTTTATCTTTTTTTGTTGTTTGGGGGGAATTGATATTCTATTCAGTCATCCTTTGTTTACAATTGAAACTTGGGGAATTCAAAATTAACATCCCTGCCCGTAAGCTTCTTATAAACTGCAGAAAAGGTTTCAACCTTGTGTTCTACATTGTTCTGCTGTGCTTTGTCCAAATGAACCTTTCTGAGCCTGCTGCCGTCCAGCTCCACATAGTTTTTTTTGTGCACAATTTCACTTGGGGAGACCGAGTCTTTAAGGATTGCATTGTGCACAGCTGTCAATAGTGCAGCTCCTGGGGTGCTTTTGCTTATTCTTTTTTTTTGGAGGGGGGAAGGGGCATCACTGCCTCTGGTGGTTGTGGGCGCTACCCAGTGCTGCTCCTGAGAGCCGCCACTGGATTTGAACCACCAAGCCCGCGGGCCACAGTCCCGCACTCAACCACCTACGCCACCGGGGCTCGGCCTGCTTTTGCTTATTCTTTCGTGCAGCTTTTCCGAGTTGGTTTAGGCAGAATTTTCCTCTGCGCAATAAAGACAATGTGCTTTCCACTGAATTTTTTCTCCAGTTCCCGTACTAGCTGGATTTGGATTTTCTGGAAAGATTTCAGTTGAGGAACAGGAACAAAGATTATAATAGCTTTCGGACCACCACCAACTTTGATTTCCTTGGCTGCCATTATATTCCGCTCCGGTAACTGAGCCTCGAGGTCCAAGTTCATCTCCAGCTTGAGAAGAGCCGGAGAGACACCTGGCTCCAAGTCACCCAGCTTTTTACCAGGGGACTTCATGGTCTTCGCGCTGGAATTGAACGTGGCTTTTCTTGCCGGGCACTGGTCTAGGAAGTCATTTACCTTTTAATTTCATTTCTGCATGAACTTTTTAAAGCCTTCTCATGTTAATAAATAAGGATTTTATTTTTAATAAAGATTGAATTAGAAAAAGAATGTTTTGTAATTTGTTACACAACACAAAGGAGAGCTGTCTTAATTATTTTCCTTTTTATTTCTCTCTTCATCTCACAGAGCTTCTGGTGACAGAATGTGGACAGCAGCTAAAAGGGTGATAAGGTGCGACAGAATAGTGATAAAGTGACACCTCTTACCAACTAAAAGTTCAATATAATCTGAGGCTCAGCAAGAAGCAAGCAAACCCATGTGAACTATTTCCTAGTTTCTTGCTCTTTAAATTGGCAGGACGTAAGGAAGCACCAAAAGAGTGGCATTTGTTGGATGAATACCAGCTCCCACTCCATGAAAGTGCCCAGAAAGGACCCAGAAGTAGCCACCCTTTCCCTTCCCAGATCTACTATGGCCTAGGCCTCCAAGGCCAAGTTTCACAGTACTGAAGAAACGAATCTGTATTTTTCATGTCATAGTGAGAAATATGGGACTGTCAATAATTTTAAATTCAGAGGGGTCAGAGTGGAGTGCAGACTTTTACTTTTGCTATGCTGCATTCTTATAGCAGTCACTAGAATGGTCAATGGACCTCACCTCTTTGTAACAAAGAGCAGCTGAAGGCCGGAGGGGAGGTGCAGGACGCAAACAGCTCAGGCTCCACGGTTTGGGGGTCTTCGGAGGCTCCAAAGGCCCCCAGTTAATGGTGGTGTGTGGAGTCCCATGGTGTGAAGGGTGGGGGAGCGTGTGGTAGGCAGGAGTCAGCGGCACCGGCTTGCTGTCGGAATGCTTGCTGGAGGGTGTGATTGGATGGGAAGGAAGCTGGGAAGTCAACAGATTTTGAAAGAGGAAAATAAACAACACGTAAGACCCGAACATGTTTACGATAGAATAAATCTTAAGTACATGCAAGAGAGTTTTATTTTAATACTTCCAACGACTCAAATCATTATCATTTGCTTCTGAATCTCCGGCTCCAAACCGTCATGCCTGGGGTCAAACACAGTCGGTGGTGGCACCATTTTGAGAGCTCAGGACCTGGAATCTGTCAGTGAGAACCGAGTACTCTACAAGTCACCTCTCTGCTTGCCATGGATGGCTGCCTGAAAAACAGGTAGTTTCCCAGAGACATCAGTAGAGTCTCCAAGAATTGACGTTTTCTGGGAGTGGGCAGCCGGGGACATCATGGTCCTCTGTCCTTCTCTCAAGTGCATTCTCGTGTACTGACTGGAGATTTAGGGGTCAGCAAAACTACAGGGTGCCCCACTGTTTTTTGGCGAAAATTGACGGGCACACAGCTTTACTCCTGTCTGTGGCTGCTGAGGGGTTAGAGAGCAGTTGAATGAGTTTCAACAGAGACCTCTGGTCGAGAAAGCTGAGCCTCTTTACTGTTAGTGCCTTTGAAGAAGGAAAAAAAAAAAAAGGCCGACCTCAGGGAGCCCACTTTCTCAAGGAATATGATGATTTGTAGCATTTTTATTCCTGGAAATCCCCAATATATTCCACACAGACAGCAACAGAATGAAATGTTAGATAAAGTAATACTCAAAATTAGCCAATGCTCTTAAAATTAGCCAATAATAGCATGACATGCTTAATAGAAGATGAGCTGGATAGTTAGTAAAGTGAGAAGGTGTATCTTAAAGCACACCTATCAAGGAAGTCAATGCCATGACAGTCAGGCACGTGAGTGTTTAATGGTCTACAAGAGCCACAAGAAAGGCAGCTGGTCCTTGGTAGAAAGACGATGGTGAGAGTTGGATTCAGTCACATCACAGGGAGATTACATTATAGCCTAAAATGCTACATACTACTAAGATATGACAAATTTTTAACGAAATAATTCAGAGACAAAATTATGCACAATATTCCTTTCAGCAATAATGTCACAGTAAGTAATGTTTGGTTTTATTTTTCCTTCCTTGAAATGGCAGAAAAGGCTATGGTTTATCTTGGCGTACGTGCTAGCTTGATACTCTCGTGTCAACTTAAGGACATTAAGAGTGAATGGGGTGCAGCCTAGCCCGTCAATCAGGTCACAGCCCAATGAAGCCATGTGGGCATGGCCTTCGCATGAGGGTTCTGGGAACTTCCTCTCTCTCTGTTTCACCTTCCTCCTGAAGAGACAATACTCCTGAGTTGGAAGAGCTGCGAGGAGCTACTTCCAGCAGCACAGGATTCATGAGACTTTGCACCCACTGGCCAGTGATCTCCCTGCATTTGGCATCACTGCATGTGCTGTGTGAGTCTGAGAGGAATGTATAGACTAGTACTGGATACATGGGTCAATTTAGAACTTCATGACTAGCTCTGGACGGGACTGGAATGTTTTCTCAATATAAAGCTGCTCTTTGATATAAACCTCTATCCTACACACATACAAGTGCCTCTGGATTTGTTTCTTTAGTCTACCCAGTCTAACACGATTCAAGTTGGGTTCAGTCAGATCACAGGGAAATAGGTAAATCCCTAAGAAGCGGGATTCCTTAGGAAGAATACAGAACATTTGTTAAATTCATTAGGTGAGAAATAATGGCTTCTCTACAGTGGGAATTTGATAATTATGTCTTGAGGAAATGCTTTCCAAGCCAGTGAGTGATATGGAAAGACCTTTTGAGATGCCACGGTCCAGGTATACAGCAGTTTTATGTGAAATAAAATGTCATGAAGTCATTTTCAGGTAGTTTTTGAGAATATGAATGAAACAGAAATTCTATTTTTCATGTTTTCTGATATAAACCAATTATTTTCATCACAAAACACCACCAGCACAGAGTTGTCAACATTTAAACTTTAGCAGTACTCTCTAGTTGACAATGTAAGAAATATATTAAAAATCCAACCAACAAGCAAGCAAACAATGAACCACTGAGCTTTGTTAAGTAAAGGTAAGACGTTCGTAAAACCAAAACACTGAGTCAAAAGTTACACTTTAAGGTCTTCAACAAGAATCTGCCTGACCTTTTTCTAGACCGTTGTAACCACTTCCTTTGTTATGCTTTGTAAACACAGGAGGTAAAGTTAGAATTCTAAAAAAACACTCTGTGGATGAGGGATTTTAGAGACTGAGATGAGAACTCCCCAATGTCAGCCGGTCTTTTGTATTCACTCCAAGAAGTTTACGATCCATCAGCAAGAAGTAAGCATGATTCTGTGAGTGTCACACAACAATGATCACTGAGCAACTACTCATTATTAGAGGAATACAAACTATCACAGAGAAATCAGAAGCAAATAGTTTGTATGATTAATCCAGAAATCAATCATGCCAGACAGTATACAATTAATTATCTCCTGGCAACTCAGCCAAAGCCTGATATTGCCTGAAGGAGGGAGAATCCTTACAGTGTGAGATGGCACAGAATGAGGCTTAATCGTGGGGTTTCCAACTGAGGTGACTTTAGTTTGCTTCTGCAAATGATCCACCCATTCATGCAAATCCTGCTGGTTGTTGCACGATACTAGTATCCGTTCGATCATGCTCCCTAGGAGAGATAACAACAAATAAGCGGAGATCAAAAAACTGATGAAAAACACGCACATATCGGCATATACACACAGAGAATATAATTCAACAATGTTTAAACACAGGCCCTCTGAGTTATTTAAGCAAGAATCTGCAAACAGAAATGATAATCTTGCTTTCATTGATAGATAGCATTCACAAAAGTTTGTGCCTATCACCTGATATCTCAAATGAATTTTTATGATTTTCACTGTCCTCAAGCTTTGTGATTGTCATTCCTGTTGTTGGTAGCTTTCCCTAAAAGAGAGCCCCCCCCACAAAAGAAAACGATTAGTACTTTCCCAATAAAGAATGTAGCATTATTAAAATAAATATTAAATTTATTTGCAATGACAGAACTGTTTATTTAAAAAGCTTTCTTTACACAAGATGTATGTATAATACAAAAATCTCCATCTCAAATAAGAAATCATAACACTATAATCAAACATTTGAATAAACAAAAAAGATACAGATGAGTACCAATAACAAAAATAAACTTATTCTATTAAGTTTCTCTAAACACAAACACAAGGACACAAAATAGCACATAACTTAAAACACAAAAAAGCTAGTACCTAAGTGACTTACTTTATAAAAAAGAGGCATATATTTGTCTCATAAAGAAATACAAGCAGTTCTAAGTTTATATGCAAAAGCAGGGTTGAAAATTTATGCAAGAAAAGGAAGTGCAAAATAGTTGTTATTCTGAGGTTGAAATAGAAAATACATAGTGAACACTGATTGTCACACCCACTGGGTGGGTGGGGGGAGTGAGCAACTGAGTCCTCTTTGAAAAATAAATATGATGTCCAGAAAAAGAAAAAAAAAATCTGTAACTTGTAACTGAAACTGGAAATGTTATCAGAAAAACGGACAAATTATTAGTATAGGCTGCAAACTGGCTATTAACAATAAAGCAACATAAAACTACAACATAGTCTAATCAATCTGAGCTAAGAGCAATCAAGTTTTTGGGAAAAGTTGACAGGATTTTTTGGGCCAAGTTGTCTATGGAACAATTAGTCACCAGAGAAGGGTTCTATAAGCGCACTGGAAAGCAGTGGTCTTCTTTTCTGTTTTTTAAAAATCATTTTATTGGGGGCTCATACCACTCTTATCAAAATCCATACATTCATCTATTGTATGCAAAGCACATTTGTACATTTGCTGTCATCATCATTCTCAAAACATTTTCTTTCTACTTAAGCCCTTGGTATCAGCTCCTCATTTTCCACTCCCTCCCCGCTCCTCTGAAAACAGTGGTTCTCAATGGTTGTACAAGAGAGAATTCTGTTCCTAACAGAACATTTGGTAAAAACCTGGCAGGGATGCTCCTGACATCTAGTGGGTAGAGGTGAGAGATGCTACCAAATGTCTTACAATGCCCAGGGCAGCCCATATTCCCTACCCACAACAAAGAATTATTACCCCAAATCTCAATAGTACCAAGACTGGAAAATGTTGTTGTAGATAGAACATTAGGCATGTAAGGTGCTTCCTGCTTGATATTTGTGGGGTCAAATGTTATTTTGAAATTCTTTTGTTAGCCTTTTCATGATTTTTATTACATTGTATCCTAATGGCTTTGAGAATCCTCGAGAAAACAAAATGGTGGTTTGCCTAGCACATCTTAAAAATCATTAGTGTACCAAATGTTATTGTTGCTGTTTGATTTAACATCTCTCAAAGTTAGTCCTCTGAAAAACACAACGCCAAGTAGAAACTCATCTTGATTGTATACAGCACTTACAGAGGACCTACTTCTGAGAAAATGTAGACAAACAGGATCCTACTGATGGTCTGAGGCTGGCGGTCTACCAGCATTAAGGGCAGCTATTGTACATATCCACTGGCTGTGCACCCACCTCGGGTGAGTTTAACTCTGTCCCCCATGGCAACTCTCCCTCAGGTCCGACAAGAGCAAAGGGACCGGACTTTAGGCAACTCACTCAGACATGCCTACAAAATCTACAAAGAATGCAACTCTTGGGCTTACACAATTCTAAGCCCAATGATGCTGAAGGGAAAGACTTCAAGGTAATTTACCAGCAATCATGGATAAGCTCATTTCAGTAATAGTGGCTTCTCTAGCAAAATAAGTCATTATTTTTTCAGGGTCTGTCCATTTATTGTTTCATTGTCAAATTTTAAAATGCTTTCTTCAGTACAACCATGCAATGGCAAAGTCCTCTTAGGGTAGTAGACAAAGCATTTACTGGAATCACAATCAAGTCACGTCTACTTTTGATTCAGTACTTACTTTTTACAGAAGGCAATGCAAAACAACATGTTTAAAAGAAATGCAAATCGAAAAGGGTAAAAAGCAGCTGGCTTGTGTTGAAGTACTGGCTGATGATTAGTTTGGTCTTTAAAAAATGATAATATTTTTATGGAAATTATATTTCCTAAACCTTGTATAACTTCACAGGAGGGAAAAAAAGAAGAAAACAGGTAAAGAACAGTTACTGGATACACAGAGCAAAAACTAAGCTACTTAACCTCACCACTCTAAAATAGTGACTAAAAACGTAAGAGAGTCTCGTTTTGTGCTTTTTAAATCAGTTCTGAGAATTTCCCCAAAGACAAGCACTGAATTAAAAAAAAAATTAAATTCAATGATTATGTCCCCAAACAATGAAACATCATTTTAAACTATATTTTACCTGGTAGATAAAACCACTCATCCTAGGACTGGCAGACAGCATTAGTAAAATATTTGGGAAGAGTAGAAGATATCTTTCATTCTTTTCCTAATGTAAACAAACAAAAATATATGTATAACTGTTAGTACAAATAGATGCTTGACTCTATAGGCCCATGAAACATTTTATTCCCTGTTCACATTTCCCTCTTTCAAATTCTTATAGGTAAATTAAATAGACGTAAAAGCACAATATATTGTTCACATCAAGTATTAACATGGTTAGACAGAGCTTCAATATACAGGTAAGAAAATGGGCTAGTAAATTTTTCAAAAGTAAAATATTAGAAAGCAAGATACACTATTAAAAGGTATTGCATTCAGTTTGTCTAACAAAAACAAACATGTTGTCAATGAGTTCAGAATTGTCATTAAATAAAATTGGTTAATCAAAATTTCCATTTCATAGCTGAAAGAGAGGGAGAAAAATAAACACTTGTGTGGTAGTTAATTTCATGTCAACTTGATAAATAAGTATAGGGGTGGAGTCTAGCCTGTCAATCAGGTCACAGTCTGATGATGCCTCCTTGTGTGCGTATCTGTCTGTCTGTCTGTCTTTCTTTTGGCAGCCCTGTGATACTTCAACTGCAATTGGAACTACAAGATTTTTCTTCCACCAGCCTGTGATTGTCCTGCATTCGGTATCATTGCGAGTGGCACTGTGTCTCTGAGAGGAACTTATGGACTAATATCAGACATATGGAATCATATCAAACTTATGGACGTGATCTGGAGTGGACCCGGATGTTTTCTAAGTATATCATTGCTCTTTGATATAGAAAGAGCTCTTATACATACTCGAATGTCCCTGGATAGTTTTCTCCACTCAACCCAATCTGAGACAACGCATAAAATTTTAGGGAAAGGAAAAGGACCAAGCACATCCCTGAGGCTTATAGGCAAAAATACAATGCTAAAATCAATTCGATCTATTCATCCTGCCATTCTCTAAAACTCCATGGCATGCCAACCCAGTGCTTTCATTCACCTATCCTACACATTCTATTTATAGGATCAGACAATGTCTACTGTACACAGGGTTGCGATGAATCAGAACCAACTCCTTGGGCACCTAACAACAACAAAAACAACAACTTTCTGGTGAGCAGCCAAGTGCTTAACTATGGCACAACCTGAGCTCCCTGCAGCTGACGCAACTCAAACCACATGCATTGCCCTCGTGTCCATTCGGACTCAGTACAGGACAGGGCAGGGCAGAATGATCGCGCAGGGTTTCCAAAGCCGTCGTCTTTATGGAGGCAGATTGCCATGTCCTGTAGCAGACTAGGATGTAATAATTTCATCTGGTATCTAAACTATAAGGCTTTTACACCTTAGTAAAGGGGCGGCATCATTAAAAAAAATATTAAATGGAAAGAAATACATATTTTAAGTGTAATTTTCAGTTTTCTTATTGAACGAGGAGTCTCGTACTG
This sequence comes from Nesogale talazaci, assembly GCA_004026705.1. Lineage (NCBI taxonomy): Eukaryota > Metazoa > Chordata > Mammalia > Afrosoricida > Tenrecidae > Nesogale > Nesogale talazaci. Next base: position 228,727 of record PVJH01000539.1, on the reverse strand, counting down.
AAAAGGGGTCAATAGCATAATAACCCATTTATAAGTACATAAATACACATATATACATATCATGCTAATTAATTTATCCAAAAATAGAATAAAAAAGAGGCATTCATGTACCACGAAAGAAAAACTTCTCAAGTTTCACTGCGTGGAGATATCAGAAGAAACAGGCTTAACCTCTAATTCTAACTGACTGCACACAAGAAAACTGTGATTACCAATTAACATACACTAACAGAACAGTGTGACATCAACAGTTGAAAATATAATTATCTAAAATGACAGTTGGTTACATGATCACATCGTTAAGACCCATTCTGTGACAAACAGTGGCACATCCTTAAGACTTACTATACAAACAGACCTGAATACTCAAAAATCTTTTAATCCACAATCTTGTTTAAATGCTATGATTATCCTTGCACTCATAAAACACTTAGATAAATATATTTTAATGTTAAGAGTAAACTACCATTCAGAAGTGTGGCTTTTCCAAAAATGGTAAGATCTTTACATTTTTAACAATGATTAAAAGTTTCTTGGAGATACTACTGAACAAATAGAATGAGTCTCTATTTCTCTAGTGGTTACTATCTTGCTTATAATAAAGAAACAGGCTATTTCGACTGGAAATCAAAGTTACTACAGTTCCATCTGAAAATGTTTTGTTTAAAGATTTCTTGTGTAGTCTTCATTGTCATATTTTTATGGTACTGTAATGCAGTATTTATAGTACCTATTTCTGTGAAAATTTCATTATGAGGCGATAATGTTATTGGCTTTCCTCACGTGGTATCAGACACAGTGCATCAGATAGATTACTTACCCAGAAATACAGACACATTATAGAAGAATAATCCCTATCAGTATCAAGAATGTACTATGTGCCAAATACTGGAATGAGCACTTTATACAGATGAGTTCATCCAATAAAGACTTCGGACCATAATTGATCTTGGGGTTAGCTTCAAGACAGCAAGAATTTAAAATATTGATCCTATGCCTCTTTATTACGTATAAACTTGAGGAGCCCTGGTGATGTAGTCGCTACGAATGGGGCTGTGATCCCCACCGTGCTCAGCAGTTCAAAGCCACCAGACGCTCCTTGGGAGAAAGTCAGGGCTGTCCACTCCCAGTAGGAGTGACGCTCTGGGGACCTCACTCGGGCACTTCCAGCCTGTCCTGCAGGATCGCTCGGAGTCAGCGTCGACTTGATGGCAGCGAGTTTGGTCTTTAGAAGATAAAAACTTCCTTTGCATTTGTCAAGAAGAACATACAAGAAATTGTAAAATAGGATTCCTATTCAATTTAACTTGAAATCACTTGTTTCCTTTAAAATATTGCATTACAGTGCCATAAAAATATGACAATGAAGACTACACAAGAGATCCTTTAAAAACAAATCAGCTTTAATAAAAATGATGACATTCTGATTTTAATTTAATTTTTATCAAAAACATCTTAGTAATAGTTTCAGGGAAAACAACTGAGGGGCTAAGTAAAAGCAAAGGTAGTTCAGCAAATATATCCCTGATGTTTCTTTGTGGTGTTTCTTCCATTTTCATTTACATGTAATCATCTTACAGAGGTGACATACATCATTAAGGGCATACATGAAGGGCACATTACCTCACTTCCGGCACACTGGATCATGACCTGTGACATGTAAATGACATTGCCCAGGGTCTTAATGTCATCTCCCTCCCAGCTTCGGATTGCTTCTGTCAGGATCTGCAACTCAAGCTCTTTCCTCTTCCGTACTTCCTGACACTGGGCCTGAGGAGTGCAGGACACATTGTTAAGAGAGAGAGAATCATGAAGACTCAGGAATTTTGGCTACACAGTTCTGAATTTTATTTCTCCATAACATAGGTCATAAAATTCACTTCAGTCAGAAAACAAACAACCGCTCAAGAATACATCTTTTATTGAGAGAATTATAGCAGACCTTGCTACTTTTAGGAAGAAGAAATGTAGATGAGATAAAAATAAATCGATTTTCTTCTGTTTTAAGTAGGGCTTGTCAACAAAGAAGAGAAGAGAGAAAACAATGGGATGTATAATCTGTGCTACACATGAGACACATAGAACATGGCTGGTGAGACAATAGGACTACAGATAAATCAGAGCCACCAGTACTGTGTGCGATGCTGACTAAAAACCACGCAGATGGAGATTTTTAAAAAATGTTTTAGCATCATTTTAATAGGTATAACATGAATTGTTCCATGGCACATTTCTAAATTAATGATTTATTCGTCAAACATGATAATTTACTAAGCATGTGATTACCTATTGTCGGATGCCCTCCAGTTGGACCTGACTCAAAGTGAGCCTGTGCACAACCGACTGAAGCGCGGCCCGCCCTGCAAAACCCTGACAAACGTTGCTGTTTGAGCTTTTGACTCAGCTATCGTGTCAATCCAGCTAGTATTCTTCTTTTTCACTGAACACGAAACTTTACAAAGTATGAAATTCTTTTGTAGAGACTGGACTCTCCTCATACCATGTCCAAAGTATATATGGAAAGGTCCTCCCATTCTTGCTTCTAGGGAGCTTTCTGACTGCATTTCTACGCAGACTGATAGGTTTTTTGGTTCTGGAAGTCCCTGGTTTATTTGTTTTGTAAAGTCAATATTCTTTGTCAACACCATAATTCAAACACATCCATTCTTCCTTGATCTTACTTTTTCATTGTCCAATTTTGAGAATACGGGGAGAATGGAAAAACCCTGGCTCCCCAGCACACCTTACTCCTCAAAATGCTATCTTTGCTCTTCTAAGTCTCTTGTAGGAGTGTAAGGTTAAAAAACAACAGGCGATGTACGTACCCCCCCAAAAATGATTACAACAAAAAAATTAAAAATACAGCAACAATAACAAGGCATTCCAAGAATAATCGACCATTTTATTAGATCTAAGGAGCAGAATACCCAAGGGTAAAGTTCAGAAAGTTTAGGAAAGGAGGAGGAATGAAAACAGAAAGCACAGACAGGAATTGAGCTAAGTGGCAGATTACACTCTGAAGATTACAATCAATGGCATGAGACAAAACATGCATACATTGCATAGAAAATCGATCTGCTTTGTAACCCTTCAACCAATTCTCACTGAAATGCTAACAAAAACATTTCCTCTACAGCAGATTTGCCTAGTGTAGCACATCATTTGATTTCTTGATGCTGCTTTCATAGGTATTGATTACGAACCCAAGGAAAACAAGGCCCTTGACTTCAATTTCCCTTCATTTATCATGATGTTATTTATAGATATAGTTATGAGGATTTCCTCTTCACTTTCATCAAGCAAGATGGTGTCAACCACATGTGGCATTTTATTAATGAGTCTTCTTTCAAATCCTAAAACCACAATCTTCTACATTTAATCCAACTGCTCAGATCCCATGTACTACCTACTGCATGCTTACTATTACTTCATTTGAGTAAAACATTGAATTCCATCCCACAAACAATTTTTTATCATGTAATTTTTTCAGCTGGCAAACAATGTGTCTGCATTCATTTACTATAGTAATGTTAATAAAAGACCATCACTTACCGAGAGGTTTTTGAAGGCAGTCATGGATTTTTGAATATCCTGTCGATCTGGATGATAATCCTTTGAATACAATGAATCTACTATTAGTTTTTTTGAATATACTTTTTTCTTAAAAAGGCAATCTCTATAAAGCATCTTGAAAGTTTTCTAATACTTTCAATCCCTTAATTTGACCCTTTTCCTCAGCATTAAATGTATTATTTCTTATTCTCTAAGGGGATCACTATGGTGCTAAAGAATTTAGTTCTTAAAAAAAAAAACAATGAATTTGGGAAGACAATAAGTTATCATTGAAAACAATCAAACAGACAATGACAAGAGTCATCTAAGCATTGTGTGTCTTTGTAAGCACTTTAATTGGAACACCAACACATCCATTTGTGCACGTATTGCTTAAGGCAATCAAAAACAAAGCTGTCATAGAGCTGTTTGCATTACAGCCTTGGAAATCCTATGGGACAATTCGGCTCTGTACTGTATAAACCGGAATTGACTCCAGGGCGACAGGCTTTGGTATGGTTGCTTTTGTGCTGTAACTGCTGAGCTGAATATTGCAACAAAGACTATAATTTCTAAAATATTTAAGAGATGCTCTGTTTATGGATTGTCTGGTGTTCCCCTAAAAGGTAAACTGATATTTTAACACCTAGGTCCTGCAAGCATGACTTTGTTTGGAAATAGGCTATTTGAAGATGTCATTATAACATGAGATTATGTTGGAGCAGGGTGGCATGTTCTCCTTTTAAAAAGTGCCACAGGCGGAGATGGCCATGTGAAGGAGCATCTACAAGCCAAGGACCACAAGACGCCCCTGGGGCTAGTAGGTGCTGGGAAGAGTAAGAGCAGAGAGAGTGAGCGTGGCCCCGAGGACACCTGGAATTCAGACTCCTAGCCTCCTGAAAAGTGCACTAATAAATTTCTGTTTGCAAGGAAAAGTCAATTAAGGACAAAATGTAGCATCTTATAATTTGATCTCCCCTTTGACCCATTTTAAAGTCGTTTCAGTTTAAGAAACAAAACAAAACAAAAAAAGGGGTAGCGGAAGTACGTGTGAATTAAACCCCTGATGACTGTCCTCTGACCATGGACGTGGGATGCTAGCAGGCAGAGCGCAATGGGAAGTGGATGGTTGCAGATGCAGTTAGGCTAAAATTTAGCACCCTACCATTTCATCTCCCCTGTAATCTATCTAAATTTTTCCTACTTTGAAATATTTGCTATCTTTTCCATTGAGGTTATTTTTTTAATGTTTTATATCTTGTTCTCCTTGCTAGTCTTTATAAATGTTTTTCTGTATTTGAAACCCAGGATAGATAAATATACAGACAGTAACCATATTGATGGTCTCTTGGGGATATGCCAGGGGAAGTTGGGGAGAAAAGGGGAAGCTAATAACGAGGAGTACAAATAGGAAGAAAATGCTCTAATATCTGTTGTGGTGATAATTGTACAACTCTTCTTAATGTGACCGAACTATTGAATTGTACAGTCTGGGATTCATATAATGCCAGTAAAACTGTCTGGAGGGCGGGGGGGTTTCAGTTCTTATAAGCTAATTTGTGGTAATTTGCTATGCAGCCCTTATAAACTAAACACTTCTTTACTTTTTGCTGACCCCTAGCCAAGAGAATAATTGAGCTCAAATTTAGGTTGAGTCTACCATGCTGATCAAAAATTAAATAAATAAATGTTATCGTCAGTCCGTCCACCTACAGAAGGGCATCACTCTTAGTAAAGCAGAGGGTCAAAAAAAAAAGAAAACCACCTTCACTGAGAGGGGTGGACACAAGGGCTGCAATAAGGCGCTCCAGCCTGACCCCATGGTAAAGATGGCCCAGGGCCAGGCAGGTCCCCTCTGCTGTACAGAGGGCTGCCTGTCATGAGTCCACTCAGCAGCACCCAGCAACAACAACATTATCATTTCGCAGTTCCATATTGCTACTCTGTAAATTAAGCACTTATAATGTATATAAAATGTAATGCACTTACAGCAAAGTGTCCCTGATATAGCACAAAACACTTGAAAATGAATCTAAACTCTTGAAGAGTTTTCTATCATCACCACTGGGAAAGGGCAAACGGCTGGGGAAAGCAGAAAGCAATTCTTATAACCTTCGATCAGAAAACCTCGACACATTTTTTTTCGGGGGGGGGGGGGATAATAGGGTTCTGAGGTCTAAAATAATTTCTTGGACAGCACATGATAGAATGCCACTCACGTATAGCTAACGTGTTCTAAGTTCTAAGTAACGAATATAAAGAGGTACCTCCATATGTCTTTCCAGTTCCTTTAGTAATGTGGGGTATTTATCTAGGCGCATAAATGGTTTGCTGAGGCCTGTGGTCAGCACAAGAATTCCAGGGTTGTTGGCACCTTTCATTTCCATAAATTCTCCCAATTCCTCGCTGAGCATGTAACAGAATGGGGGGGAGAGGGGGGGAGAGATGCTTGTTAGAGTTAGTTCTCTTATTTCCATTAGCAATAACCAAGACTTACGAACTAAAAGAGCACGATACAGCATTTAATGTTCTGAAAGCTACAGCTACTATAACCAAAAACACCAAGGGGGTGTCTGAAAAACTTGGTTATTGCTCTCATTATTAGGAGCGATTGCCTATACAATAGAACACACTCTTTCCCTATGAAATTCTCTAAAAGGAAAGGCTATTTTAAGCATTGCTACTTTTATAAAATGTGTCCAAATGTTAAAAATTATGCATTCTGAGAACTAGCATGGAGCTCAAATTCTAGAAATCTTCAAAATGTTAAGAAAGGATGTGCTCAAATAAAAGAAGTTTTAAAGGTACAATAAATTAAATCACAGTACTAACCCTAAAACTAGAGTGTGCACAGGTCCAACAAATGTGAAACTGAAAGTCTACTATATTCTAATTATTACATTTGATGAATACATGATGTTTCCTGGCCTTTAAGAGTTTACAATGTAGCAGAATAACATCATAAATATTTCGCATTCAGTATGATTTTTTTGCATCTTTACTTTTTTTCTTGGGGGGGGAGCATCACTGCTCTCCGGTGGTGGGAGTAGGAGGCCAGCCCCACTGCTGGAATTGAACCTCCGTCCCAATGGACCGCAGTCCCGCGCACAACCACTACACCACCGGAGCTCAGCCCGCATCTTTACTTTATTTAATCCTTGCAACGGAGAGTAGAAAACATAGCCCCATATACAAAAATTCAAGAATTTAAAAACAAGTATTCAGTATGCCACCGTTCTCTTTCACTATCACCTTCATCATATTACTTGCAACTTTTACTGTCAGCTACTACTCATGAGGCCTCTATTTCCTTTTCAATTCTGAAAGTCAAGCAAATGTCTGCTCTGTCCCTGTGTGGGGAGGCGAGGGGACGGGGAACAGAGGGGGACAGGGTGGGCTTTCTAACCTGCCCAATGGGGAGTTGGGGGGCCAGACTCCAGAGACAGTGTCCAGAAGCCGAGGGGGTCCAGCATCTCAAAAGGTGACCTGGATGAGGCCAGTATTTTCATGCAAACTACACTTTCCCCGAGAGTTCAAATTCAACAGCCTAATGTTTAGAATGATTACAAAAAAGTCAGAAATACAATTGTGGAAACCAAACCCAAAGACTAGGATTTGATTTCAAACACTATCATTAACAATTTTCTTTCAAGTCACTTAGGTGCTGAAATTCTTTATTTTCCCCTTGTAGAGCAGATGATCTCTTGACTGGAAACAAGAGTCTGAAGGAATCACTCATGCAGCCCCACTGCAGACATGTGGAACTGGGTGAACAAATGGAATGATACATGAGCCAATACCTGCTAAAGTTACCAGTGTGACAGGCTAGAAAGCACAGTCTTTTGGTTAGAAGACCTGCCTTTGAATCACGGACACACCACTTGTCTAAACTAACAATTTTGCTAGTCTTGGGTTGCTGTTGTTGTTTTTAAAGGAAAACCTACTTTCATCTCTCGGCATGCTACATATTAAATTCTCTAATATTACATATGAAAATTCAGGCAAAGTGACTAAGCAAACACACGATAAGTAAATCTGAGCTTCAGGCATCCCATTTCTTCTCCATCTACCTCCAGTTTGCATCAACACTCAAGTTTCTTGGGAAAATCAGACACAATTCAGATTTCCTGCAAAATATTTAAGACTTTAAAAATCAGTCTGAAATGAAATTCACAAACCACTAATGAATGAGCCTTAAACACATGAGACCTCCATAGACAGTTACTTCTATCTAAACACCCTGGCAAAAAAACAGGTTCCAGCATTTAAAGCCAGAGTACATTTCTGAGCTGTGCATAAACTATACCAAACTCCTCATAAATCCACTATCTTATCCTACATTTTGGATTTACAGCAACTTTGAAAACGTTCTCAGGCTGGTAGGCTCAGGATGTCCTCTGCTGGCCATTACCAACGGTGTACTGCGGACCTTGAAGATGGCTGACCCACACAGGGACGGCAGCACAACAGCCATGGATACTCCCCTGAGTCAGTCTTCCACATCTCAGCCAGGCCACAAAGGGCCCGGGAGCAGGAGGGGGATGACTAGGGGGCAGGGGCAGGCAGGAGGCGGCTGGGCGAGGGCTCAAGTGGAGATGAAGTTCAAGGAGGGAGGTAGGAAGAGGGGCACGTAGGGGTAGGAGATGGACTAAGGGCAGGGAGCTGGAGCACTTCCAAATCCCACTGCCACCATTACATGCATATCTGAAGAAGCTTGTAGGTAGGTAGGTAGGAACGATTGGTGCCAAAATGGAAAATGGCATCAACTCGAGTAATGCTAATTTCCCATGATGGAAACCTGCATTAAGCGATGAGTGGGGATGATAGTTACATAATTTCATGCCAACTTGAAGATATACATGAAGTGTAGTGTAGGGGTGGCATTCAAACTGTCAATCAGGTCACAACCTGATGGATGGGGCCCTCCTTGTGGACATGGCCTTGTCATAAGGAGGACCCTGGGAAACTTTCTCCTCTCTGCCTTCACCTTCCTGCTGAAGAGCGACTCTGGGCCCAGCCGGAGCCCAGTGGTGCTTAGACCGCCACCGAATTCACAAGACTCTACTCACACTGGCCTGTGATCTGCCGGCATTTTGCATCATTGCCTGTGGCCATGTGAGGCTGAACAGGGATTAAGGACTAGAATCAGACTTAAGCGCTTGTTTCTTGATATACAACTACCTCGTGACGTAAAGCTCTTTCTTATACATATGTGAATGTCGCTGTGTTTGTTTCTCTGGTCGACCCAGCGTAAAGCAGTGGTTGTACAGGAACCATTTGGTGAACGCTACCTATTATTTTGGTAGAAAAGCAGTTACTCACAGGCAAGGAAAGTGTCCGTAATTCCACTACCATTCCTACCAGAATGACTGAGTTAAAATTTGAACACAAACCTGACTACAAAGGCTCCTTAACTATAACCGGTTGTCCTTTAAATTCATAGCACCTTCACTATGAATGTATTTTTAATCAGGAAAGTTGGCATACAAATTCTTGTTCAGAAAATGCTCATTTATTGTATTAGATTACTCACTATATCATTCCCCAAGGCCTGAATAGAATGAAGTGATGCATTAAGAAATGAAAAGTTTTACTTTACTAGCATTTCCCTACATTTTAAATACTTTATCAGAGATAGTCCCAAAGAATCAAACTTGATATCAAGAGTATATGAGCTTATTTAAATATAATCCATCCAAGGTCTCTCTCTTTTATTTTAACCAAGAGGAACGCTGAAACAAAATCCACTCAATTATTGGCACTTCTGGATTATATTTGGGATTTTATTACATATGGCCCTGGTAGAAGAAAATAACCAAAACTAAGTAGGGTACCCTCACCAATTACCAGTCCAGCTCAGACCAGACCAGCCCACCCCCAGCCCAAAGTCTAAAATTGTTAAATCAAAGTTTTAGAAGCAAAATGAATTACAGTCTGGTAAGGACAGAATATGTACATGATTAAGAAAGGAAGCAGAATTTTATAAACTTTATAGATGATTGTGCTGGTTTCTTTTGTTTGTTACTTAGTGCCAAAATAAAGCAGCTGATTACAGTTATTCTGACAAAAACAATGGCCCTTTCAGTTTCCTTAATTTCTACTGATGCTAGCAACCCTTATACAGAGTATCTGCTCTCTATGTACTGAAATGACACTGCAGACTGCAGAGAGGAACAAAAGGAGCACACATAAAAAGGACTATCATTTAGTCAAGCAAAAAGTAACAATTAAACTGCTGGAGGGAAAACAAAATGCACTTTTTTTACAGGCTACACTAAAAAACCCGTAATTCACTCAAAATAGTCATGAACATAGGTGTCTATCATTATAGGGTGATGCAAAAGGTAATATATCAGGTACAGTTCTGCAGAACTGGTGATTCTGCATAGGCATCAGAAGGACTCACCTAGAATTTTAAGTAAGACAAAGGACAAAGAAATGGCAAGTAAGGTTTTTCAACTTCAAAACATTCTATCCAAATTAATTCCTAACATTTATCTTCAAGCACAGAAATAAACTAAACTACCCTCAAGTCTGGGACTCTTATTAAATTTTAAGGAATGTCAAGAAGCAAGAGGTTACAAGTTAAAAGTCTAAGCATAAAAAGGGAGTGAACACTAAAAGAAATATTCAAATGAAATCCCTCTCCCAATTCACCAACTTACGTTTCCGAAGTGGGATTTGATTTAAAGTAGACAGAGTGGGAACTCTCACTGCTTGGAGGTCTGAGCAGGGCACACAGGCACCTCATCCCGCCTGACATCTGGGCACTTGCTGGCTCCCTGAGGGACTTCTTGCTTTATGGCTCAAAATCCCAGAGCTGAATTCTAATGTAACTTGTTCCAAGACTGTAGCTCGCAATATGACCTAAGTCCACCCACTTCCAAACTCTAGATTTGCCACGGGGAGGAGGTAACAAAGAGTCTCCAGATTCAGAAACTTATCTGCATTCTTCTAACTGCACGAATTTTCAGAAAATGCCGTGCTTACATTTCAGAGATGACACAAAATAGTGATTAAGGTAATGGTGTAGAATAAAGACAATGCATATTTGACGAAGATTTCTCTTTTAAGTCTTAACATTTTAGGAAATGTAAACAGTTCACTTCTTTTAAAGGCCATCTTTTAAGATCTTCACTTTCACTTTTCAAGAGAAAAATAGGACTTTTCTCCCAAGTCCACTTTCTACTCTTCTACTTCCCCAATCTTCTTCTCTTCTAAACCCCCATTAGAGAACATTAAAAATAACAAGTAATAAAAAACAAAGAGAAAGAAGACACATTTTTACAGTTGTACTCTCCTACTCAATGTCTGTCCGCCCCCACTGCCTCGATTATTCCTAAGTAACTTTCAGCAGGACAAACTTAACACTTGCATTTTGTAGAAATTCCATTTAGCTTATGAAATCCAGGAATAGGCAGTATAACATATAATTGAATGCATGCTTCCTAATTTAGGAGAGATACCATCTCCCTCCAGGAAGAAGAGTGCTAGACAAAGACCGAAACTGCCGGAAGATTTGAAGTTTTCCTTTTCTTTGACTATGTGGTATTCTAACCTTTTTTATTACCTTGCCAAGGGCTATTGCTTCCTTTCAAGATTAAAGACAAATAGGAAGTTGAGATTTTTTTTTTTGAGTAGTTAGTGCTTAAATATAATGAAGAAACAATAAATGTTCAGAACCCCTTTTTATCTTAAATAGAAGGCAACAAAAAAACCTAGCATTTATTGAACATTCACTGTGTTTTTAAGTTTATACATATCTGCTTATGGCTTATAATAACTGTATAAAACTGTACTTTCTGAAAAGGGAGCTGTGACTCAGGAGAATGGTAATCTGCCCACTGACAAACAGCTTCGCAGAGCCAGGATTTACACCCAGATCCAATGGATTCCAAAGGCACCCAACTTAATGACTGCTATACTACACTCTCACAAAATCTCCCACGCCAAATGAACGTCTACACCTGTAAACAATGGCTGTTCATGGAAAGAGTTAAGATATAAGTGGAAATGTATTTGTTGAGAGTAAGTAGGTCTTAGTTGTTAATATAGAAACATAGCATCTTTTTTTGATGCTAAGAAAAGTTTTTCTATTTATGATTTTAATAGTTTTGAACCTCAATCTCCGAAAGAAAACATACACTATTTTTAAAGTATTCAAAAGTCTATTTGGGAAGCAGAACCTGAGTCTTTTTGTTCTTTGTATGTGCCCCTAGTTAAGCCAGAACTCAAGTGTCAACACCTGGACTTACAAATGGGCATGTGTCACTCCCAGTAATGGTGTCAGCTGAGTCTTTTATTCCTCAAGTCCTCAGGAAACAGATGCAACTGATAGCTTCTCTATACTGACCTAATCTTTTAGAACTAGTAAACCATCTGTGCATTCCTTTTACTTATTTTTGTCCAATTAAAAGCAAAAATTAAAAGTTAATGGCTTCGTCTAATGTTTCATCTCTAAATTCTACCACTAGTCTTAAACGGGACTCTTTTGCTTACAACATATGTAAATGAGCCTGAGGGCTTCCAGAACTGTGAGTTGAGGGCAGTGTATGAGTACAGAACCCTTCCAGGATGCTTACCAATTCTTTCAAGTCATTTCCCAAACTCCTCTAGGCTGAAGAATTCTCTTCATAGGAGCTTTATATTTTGCACACACACACACACACACACACACACACACAAATGCATGCACGCACACATGCACACTAATCAACATTAAAAGACTCCTTTTCAGTATTTCTCTGGAACCAATTTTAGAGACAATTTTTACAACTTAATCTTTTAGTAATCAAATGAATATTAAGAATGTACTTCACATAATTTTTGAGAGGAACAGGTGTTTTATAAGTCTCCCCAAAAAGTCTACATGCAATTTGGAAATGTCTAAACGAACATACCTGTGTTCTGTGAGAACATTAACTGCAGATGGGTGATTGGCACAATACGCAAGGTACAGAGTTTTCATTTGTGGCATAAGGTTTAGGAAGCAGCCTCCAACTCTCTGCTGAGCTTCAGGCAACCTGAAATATACAACACACAGGCAAAAGAGTTTTACACACAGAAGGAAAACTGTCAAGCTAGCTAACATGTTGTGTAAATTCCAGAATTTACATCCTTATACAATAAATCAAGGATGGAGAAGTAATTACATTGTAAGAAGCAATGCCATAAAGTCACGTACTACTTCCCAGTTCCATTCTCAAATATTCATTCACAGAGTACTAGGGCTTGTAACCAAGTTGAATCCCCAAACAGCAGGATGTCATGAACCCTTAAATTCTGCATAAAACAAAAATTATAAAGTGTGACTATTTGGCCTGTGTGCTTTTGTTACTTCTTAATAGCACCAAGACAGGTGTGTACACATACACACACCTGTGAGAGTGATGCTTCTTCAAACCGGTAACCAACGTTAAAAATATATGAAAACTCCTTCATGGTCTTTCACAGGTATGGCCCTACAGGCACATAGATTTGAGCCGCCAAAACTTTGAGAAGAGATTTTGGTTATTGGAAGCCACCTAGTTTGTGGTCCTTTGTGGCCCTTGAGAATAAATATTAGTTTTTTCACTTCTCTAAACTCAAATGTAAAGATGCCAAAAGTATTCTTTTAAAAAGATATAAACTCATAAGAACAAAAGAGAAAGAGACAATAAAAATAATCGTTTAGGATGAATGCTAATTGTGACGGTCATGCACTTTATGTTAATTTCATGACTGGGAGTGTAGAAGTGGAGTACAGTCTGTCAATCTGGAGATAGCCAATGAGACTTCTGTGTGGGTGTGGCTTTCTCCTGAGAATTCTGGGAAGTGTGGAGGTAATTCCCAATTGGAGGAGAGAGACGTGACTCTGGGAGAGTCTCTGAAATGACAACACGGCAGCATGATATAGACCCTGAGTCCTGGAGACTGGAGGAGCCTGAAGAGAGGCACAGGGACTTGCCCTGAGGGAACCAAGCCTATGGGGCAGGAGAAGCTGCATGGAGACTCCTGCCAGTGCTAAGCTGCTTGGGAGGGCACGGGGAAAACCCTACCAATGCTGAGATGCTTCTACTGTCACTGGATACTGCTGATGGACCCTAAGCCCTGGAAACAAGGGGCCATGGGGAGACCCCTGCCAGCGCCAGGATACTTCTACTGCTGCTGGACACACAAGACTCTGCACCCACTGGCCTGTGATCATCCTCGTGCCGTTGCACATGCTTCCTGAGTCGGAAGGAGACTTTATAAACTGGTATGAGGCATATGGGCCAATATCCGACTTATGACTTTGCACTGGACTAGGATGGGATGCTTTCTCAGTGATCCATTCCTCTTGTATATAAATCTTTCCCTTATATCCATATGCGTGTTTCTGAATTTGTTTCTCTAGTCTACCCGGACTAACACACTGAGTAAGACTCAGCCAATCTAAATCTGAAGGCAGTGAAAAAAAGCCAACAAGTACCTCTCCAGTTTATCCAAAGAATCCTAAGTCTTAGGAGTTACTAAGTACTTGGAGATTTTCTACTCCATAACAAGTCACAGGCTCAGCTGAGCCCCGGTGGCGTAGTGGTTGTGCCCAGGACTGCGGCCCACTGGGATGGCGGTTCAATTCCAGCTCCATGGAGCAAAGGCTGGGCCTCCTACTCCCACCACCAGAGGGCAGTCATGCCCAAAAAAACAAAAAAAGTCACAGGCTCAGAAACAAGGGCAGTTCTATTCTGCCCTATCAGCTGCGATGAGTCGGAATTGACTAGATGGCACTGAGTTGAGGCAATCAGGGTCAAGAGGAATAAAAACAGATATGGAGCTGACTGTTTAAGATGCAGGGTCCTTCTATCTCTGTGCCTCCTTCCCACTGGGCAGAGAAGTAAAGGTTCATTCTTTAGTGAAATAAAACACAAGAGCTGAGGACAATGTGGGTAACTGCAAGGGGGGTTTGTGAATTGAAAAGCGGGAGCTTAAGAGGGCATTTATTCCACCCCTCCCCCACGCCCCACCCCCCGCCAGCCCAAGTCTTGGTTGTCCACAGCAAATTTCTATCAGTGCAGGCTGAACAAAAGCCTTGGACTGTTGGTAAAAGCTGTTTGAACTGAGCCAATTACATTTATCAAAGCTATCAATTTTAGTATTTATAAATAAAGATAAGTCATCCTAGTTCCAATAATTGTTATAAAGGTTAAATGAGATCAATACTATGTGAACTGAACACATTATCCAATTGTAAAGAACTGTGATTCTTAAAAATGATTTTAAGTTGTAACATTTATTGATAGTGAGCAAAGCATAAGGATTGAGCAAAAAACTTGTCTTTTGTCACTATTCCTTGACACTGAAATGTAAACTAAAAAATACATGCATGAAACTATTATTTAAGGTTGGGCAGTTTGTTTAAGGTTAGCCAGTTTATCCAGGTAGCCAGGGTTCTTTCTGAGCTCATTTTATGAGTAAGGCTGGGAAATAAAACCAAAGACTGTTTACCACAAATGGACAGACCTTCTACTGGACAGCAGTTGGCAGTCCTCCCAGTAATAAAATGTTGTTCTCAAAGCAAACTGAGGCATTTACGCACCTCCAAATTCCACCTCTGATGCCAAAGATCTGATGATATAGCTGAGGCAGCGAGTTCTCTTCCCAATTAAGCTAATCACTAGCCAGGGAGTGATGCAAAGTGAGGGAAGAGAGAAAAAAAGGATCCAGAAGTCTCCTTCCATTTCACAAACGATGGATTCCTAAATTAATTCAATCCTTGAGATGACTAACGGTTTTACGTGAGATGGCATGAAAGAACCGTCAGCTGCCAAAGGGATAAACAGATCTGTCCTAGATGAAGTACAGTCAGAAGGCTCCTTAGAAACCAGGCTGGTAAGACTCTATCTCGTGTACTTTGGACATGTTACCAGGAGTGCTCAGTCCCTGAAAAGGGCTATCACGTTTAGTAAAACAGAGGGGCCGTGGAAACGAGGATGATCCTGCCCCGGTGGCTGAACAAGGGGCTCACGGGTTCCCTGGGGAGACTGGTGCAGAGCCAGGCAGGGTTCCCTCCTGCTGTGCACAGGGGTCGCTGAGTTGGAGCCAACGGTACCCAACAACAAGTGACATGACCTATGTAGCACGCTACATATAATTAACAGAAGTGAGGTTCACATTGAGTGTCCTAAACACCTCCTCCATTGTCATGTAGTTTTTCATGGCGTTCGTCTTCTTATTTTCTCAGCAGGCAGACTAGATTAGTATGGTGGCAGTATACAACTCTGACATACCTTCCCCAATGTTAAACCATAAATCATCCCCTGGTTTGGTTCAAACAACTGCCTCCTTGATCTTGCTGCAGATTCTGTGTTCTGGAATTTCCATAATGTTGTCTCCAATTTTTTAATGATCTGTACAGTTTAATTCCTTTGCATAGTCAATAAGCTGCATTCTGCTTTGAGCCAAAATCCACCTGACAGCAATGATATTCCTTAATTCACATCCTCTTCTGAATCCAGCTTGAGGTCCTGACAGTTCTAGGTCAATATAGTTCTGGGTATGATGTTAACAATACAGTTTGCAATTGTGCACATCTGGTTGAATTGCATCTCTTTGGAATGGATATTCGGGAAAAAATATGGATCTTTCTCAACCAGTTTTGGCATAGGTGACTGGGCACCTGCAGGGCTGCATCTGGACTTCTTGAGTGCCACCACTTCTTGATAACACTGGTCAGACATCAACCAATTCTTGCTAGTACAGTGACGGCATACTCCTTCCATCTCCCCTGAATGTCTTCTGTTTCTTTCAATATCTTGCCCATAGAATGATGTTCCACAAACACAAGGTTTGGACTTTTACTTTTTTTTTACTTGAGAAATGCTGAGACATTCTTCCACTGTGATTCTTTAACTGCAGTCTTCATACATTATAATGCTCTGTCTTCCTTAGCTTACGATGCGAGCTATTTTACGCTCGAATTTCTTTGCTTTCATTACTCTTTTTCAACAGCAAGTTTCAGAGTCTTTTGGTATCCACTGTGGTCTTTTGCCTTTTACTCCTGTTTTAATGACTTTCTGCCTTCTTCATGCATATTTTCCGTGTCTTCCTAGAGCTCATCAGGTCTTTTGTCCTTACCATTCAATCCATCAAATCTCTTCTTTAGGTGTTGAGTTCAAGTGAGATAGACTCAAGGTTGTATTTTGGCTCTCGTGGACTTGTTTTGATTTTCTTCTCCTTCAGCTTGAACTTGTATTTGAGCAACTGAGGGTCTGTTCTGCAGTGTGCCCTGCTTTTGAGTCTTCCCACAGATACAGTCAGTTTGATTTCTGTGTATCCCAACCAAGGAGTTTCATATGTATAGTTAGTTGCCATTTTTGTTTTTGGAAAAGACATTTCTGATGAATAAGTTGTTGGTCTTGCAAACTTCTATCATGTATGTAATCTTTGGCATTGTATCACCAAGGCTGTACTTGACAGCTACTGATCCCTCTTTTGCAATGCAATCACCAATAATTATAGCTATCTCTTAACCAATTTCAGACTGCAAAAAGAGGTAACACATTTTTAATTTTTTTCATCTTTGGAATTGATGGTTGGTGAGTACTAATAATCACATTAAATGGTCTTCCTTGCAGGTAAATGGATACAATCTTATCAATGACAGAGTTTACTAAGAAATGCCTTTCATGCTACCCTGTCTCCAGGATGAGAGAAAAGACGGGCTCTGTCCTCTGAGTATTTCAGAGACATGATTGTCTAAGTTGGCTTATTACTGAATAATTATTCTTTTGTTTTTGTTTTTTGGGCATCACTGCCCTCTGGTGGTGGGAGTAGGAGGTCCAGCCTTTGCTCCTGGGGAGATGGAATTGAACCTCCATCCCAGTGGGGCGCAGTCCCACGCACAACCACTACGCCACCGGGGCTCAGCCCTGAATAACTATTCTTACACTAGTCTTTACAAAGGCCACTTGTAATGCCCTTTTTTGTATGAAAGATAATTTTCCTTCTTATCTGTATAACATCAGATATAATCCCAGTTATATATTATGTCCTTAGGGATGAACAACAAGTTTAAATGTGATCAACTACCAACCACTAGATGGCAGTCAACACTATTTCTACAAAACTGAACTGAGTTTTCTTTGTGTTCAAAGGATTAGGTCTCATGCATCAAACATAAAAAACTGTACCACTAAGTGCTCACCTTCTGGAGACTATCACTGAGGACATGGGGGGGGGGGCAGGAGCAAGAGTGGTAAAGAAAGCTGATGGTGCCCAGCGATCAAAAGATATAGCTTCTGGGGCCTTAAAGGCTTGAGGGTAAACAAGCAGCCATCTAGCACAGGAGCAACAAAGCCCACTATATAAGAAGCACATCAGCCTGCGCGACCGACCATGAGATGTTGAAAGAATCAGATATCAGGCATCAAGAACAAAAATCACATCAATATGTTCCCACCCTCCCAATATGATCCCTGAAGCCAATTGGGTCCAGAGGCAAACAGAGTGAAGGAAGCTGATGGCGCCCAGCTACCAAATGATAAAGTGTCTGGGGTCTTAAAGGCTTGAAGATAAACGAGTGGCCATTTAAAGCAGAAGTAGCAAAGCCCACACGGAAGAAGCACACCAGCGTGTGATCCAGAGGGATCAAAGGGAACAGGTATCAATCATCAAAGAACAAGAAGCAAATCACTACAAATGAGGGGGAGAAGAGGTGGGGATCCAAGGCCCACTCATGGGCAATTTACAGAGGAGTCATGAGGAGGAGAAGAGCCAGTCAGGGTGACTTACATGTAGTTTTTAAAGGCTTCCTCCCCCCAACTACCAAGATCCCAATTCTACCCTACAAATCCAACTGGACTGGAAGAGGTACACTGTACAGATGGGGACTGGAAATTTGGGGAAGCCAGGGCCGGTGAACCCCTCAGGATCAGTAGTGAGAGTGGAGTTACCGGATGGATGGAAGGAAGGTGGGGTAGAGAGGGGCAGCCAATCACAAGGACCTACACATAACCTCCTATCTGGAGGATGGTCATTGGAGGAGTAGGCGAGGGGAGACGCTGGGCAACATGACAAAATAATAATTTATAAAGTAATGACGGGTGGTAGGGCAGGGGGTGGGGGCAGTGGAAGGGATGAGAAGCTGAAATCAAGGGTTGAAGTGGAAAAGCAGAGATTTAAAGAATGATGACAACAGCAGGCAGGCGAAGGGGCTTGGCACGGTATATGTATATATGTATTGTGGTAAGTGATGTACAAGCCCCCAATAAAATGATTTAAAAAAAAGGATTGAGCATAAGTTAAAAAAAAAAAGAGAGAATCATCATGTTGATAGGTGAGATTTTTGAAGTCGACCCTCCATTTCATCTGTTTCAGCTCGAGGAGATAACTGCCCCAGAGAGTTCCTAAACTGTAATCTTGGGGGAACCAGATTTTCTCCTGTGGAGACAGTGAGTACCATCCACTGGGCTTTCAGGAAGCGCCTGAGCCTTACATTCCTTCCACTTTTCCCTGCTGGGCTAACTGGGGTCCTGCTCTTCCAACCAGCGCCCAGCGCTAGAAAGAAGTCAATCGACTAACGAGACACTCCATCAGCAATTACTTTGGCTCGGCCCCATTCTTTGCCTTCTCTTTCCCCATCTCCCTGCAAAGACAAGACACATCTGAGAGGTACAAGAGGTTCCCCCTACTGAGGCATGACTACCACTCAGTGAAAGAGAAGAATGGCCAACCTTTGGAGAGCGGGTGTTGTTTTGTTTCCTCGGGCTGTTACTTGTACTTGCCCCAGTATGTCTGGTACCCTCTACGATAATTTACACTTGTCCCTTCACCTTCGGCTCCTCTCCAGTTCTACCCTCCAAAGAGCTGCACTATTCTTTCTAAAACACAAGTCTGCACGTCACCTTGTCTTTACCTCTTCAACATCTACCCCCTCACTCTGTAGAGCTCCACAAGGGCCATCAGGTACAGGGCTCTGTCTTCTTCAGTCATCTCTCCGTTTACTCTGTGTCCTAACCTACATTCCAGGCATACTCCTCTGCTACTTCTCTTAGTGCATTCATCCCCCTCTTTCCACCTAGCAGTGACCACTTATCTTTCAGAATTCCACTCAAAGGTTACGAGTCAACCCTCCAGACAAATTAATCTGGACATTGCTCCCACAGTAACTCTAAATTTGCATCTGTCACACCAGCAACACCCCATTATCCAGATAGCCTTTCACTGATTCGATTGCATCCAATGGGAGGCACAGTCCTAATTTGACTTTGTGGCTCATCTACTTAACACTCAGTCTAAGAGAGACTATACGCTCAGCAAATATTTACTATTTCTTGAATGGACACAAGAACAAAATTTGCTCTGCCTCCAATAAAAAAAAATACTATTTATCATTTCCAAAAAGAGTATCTGATGCTTTCAACAGGAAGACGAACAGAACAGTGTATTTACTAGCAAATCCAAGTATCCAAGGAGACTCCAAAAACTGTGGAAAAGCAGAATGAACAGACAGTGGAATTTTACAAGAATGTTTTGAAGCCCCCTCCCAGTGTTATTTCTCCTAGGACCATTCAGATAACAAAGTTTCAGAACATTACATCCATATCCCAAATGGGATCAGAGAACTGGTTAGTTACCAAACTGCTCTGAAATCTGTAAAATTATGCTTATTCAATACTCCTTTGCCCATTCTGTGCATTTAACAAACATTTAGAAGACTAGGGACCAAAACTTTGTTCAAGAACATAAATATACCACTGAACAAAATGTAGCCTGTCCGTCCAAGTGTTTTCCCCACCAGTGTTTCCATTGTACTACTGAAAATCACAGTGCCCTCATGTATAAACAACTCACAACCAAATCCACTGCCACCACGTCCATCTCAATCACAGCAACCCTACACAGGGGTTGCAAACCTATCTTTATGGGAGCAAATGATCTCATCTCTCTCCCGAGGAGCATTTGGTGGACTTGAACTGCCAGCCTGTGGCTAGTAGCCCAACACCTCTTGTCCTCACTCATGAATGCTAATTCATAATTAGCTCAAGCCAGGTGTACGCTTTCATCCTGCATTACTCCCAGGTGCAATTGTTGCCTTTGTTCTTACCCAACTTCTTTTCAATCATCTTCAATGTTAGTTGGTCTTTTCATTCTCTTTTCTGAAATACATAGTTGACTTGTCATCTTTTCCCCATAATTTCTTTACTCAAACTCTTGTCTAGCTATTGCTTCCTAAATCATATATGTTGACTACTACTCTGAACAGCATCACGTTCCTTGAAGATGCCATGCTTGACCTTTTCAACTCTGACAGAAAGCTCACCAAGGCCTAGGAATTCAATCTCAGGCACCTGCCTGAATGGTCTGATCTCAATCACCGCCATTCACAACAATCACTCTATCAAGCATACACCACAGTGTCTCGCTACAACCTACTGTCACCGTACTTTCTCCATCCTCTCACTCACATGAAGCTTGCTATTTCACCTCCTCATCCCAGGCCCTCTATCTGCCTGTTTCAGTTTCACTTCCACTGCTGTTGTCAGGGGCTAAGTAACACCATTAAAATACCCAGGGAGTCCCTGGGTGGTATAAATGATTCACACACTGGGCTGTCAACCCAGATTGGCTGTTAAGTTCACCCCAAAGCACCTTAGAATAAAGTCCTGGCCATCTCCTTCCAAAGACATCAGCCAATGTAAACTTTGTCCAACACAGTTCTACTCTCACATGTGAGGAGAGGATAAAGAAACACCAATAAAACCAGTCAGGGCAGCACATAGAGAAATTCATATTACCCTCTTCGTTCTGTTCTGTTTTCTTTATAAGCAGAATTCACGTCCCTAATTATTTCTAGCTGTATCCCAGAATGCCTTTCTATGACTCTCATGAAAACAACTATTATGTCTCTCTGCATCTGCCGGACACTGCATCCAGGGTCCCAACCACATGGCTCTGCTATCTTCATACATACCAGATTCTATTTCTGGCAGGTCTCTCTGAAACAATTCAAGGCTTTTCTCGTAGGGACCAACCATCGTCCCCCTGTGTTCTGTGAATTTCTAGTTCTTAATTATGTCTACTTTCAGGTTACTCCAATACTGGCTGGAGAAAGACATACAGTTGGAGAGAAATGTGAGTCACAAAATAATATTATAAACTTCATGTTCTAGATACCAAACCGGGTATTTTGAGGTCCATTAAAAATTAATGGTAACAACTAACTTACGCTATGCAAACATCTTTACTAATTTCTTACCACACCTCAAAGAGACAGTTGCACTCCAGACAACATAAGAAAGTTTACAGAGAGACTAAAACATGGTAGGGTGATAAATATGAAGGATATTAAAGTCTAAAAAAAATTATGTTGCCACCTGTCTCACAAAAGTGTGGCTTACAGAAAGATCTCTCTCCACGTTGTCTCCCTCAAATATATGGCAAACCTAAGATGCTGCTTGCTACACAGAGTAAAGGTCTGTAACTTGGAGGTCAACGCAAGCTGGTTAGAGCTTTCTCCCTAAGAGTCATCAGCCATCTAGGGCAATCAGACTGTATAGTCTGTCCCACCCTAAAGAGGGCCCCCTCCCTTCTGAGAAGGGTAGTGGACTGCTCCCTTGAAGGAGAGGTCAGAGCAAGGTCAAGCCCACTCAAGGATGACCAAGGTTCATCTAGGGTCTGCCAATCTTTTCACACGTGCACCCCTCATCCCTCCCTTTCCTATTGCATGTACACCTCTATCTCACCCTTCTTGGGACACGCCTATTGTACAGTCTCTTCCTATTGGTCCTATGTATTCCTAAGTATACATAGGTCTTGGTATACATAGTATACCAAGTATACTATGTATTCCTAAGTATACATAGGTATTGGTCCTATGTATTCCTAAGTATACATAGGTCTTGGTATACATAGTATACCAAGTATACTATGTATTCCTAAGTATACATAGGTATTGGTCCTATGTATTCCTAAGTATACATAGGTCTTGGTCAGAAATAAAGAGGAGATGATCTCTCCTCCCTCTCCATCCTCCTGCTCTCTGCTCAGACCTGGCCGCTGAAATCATGACTGTCCCAGAAGTGAGAATGCTACCATAAAATCTCACTCTTTCCCCTACCTTCCATGGCTTTACTATGATCTATATATATTATAACCGTACAATTGCTCCTATGGATCCCCATGAATATTAGAGACTGGTCTACTCTAATAGTCTACTTTGAGCAATATGCCAGTTTTAAAAATCATCAACTTCAGAAAACACTTCAGACCTTGGTATTAAGACACAGACTGCTAAATACTATATACAAGATTAACAATCTGTCTTTAAAATGTAAATACTATATAGAGGTACGATAGAAATAGTGTACAAAATATTGACCATTAACAAGTAAAATGTAAATTTAAAGTATCTCACCTGGGATGAGTGTGATGGGTTTAGAAAGTTAAGGCAATTAGCAAGTGAAGGCATGTAGCAACATGTACCTGGTAGATAGTTTTGGCTTCTTATTCTCTGCCTTTCCAATTCAGGGGTCACCAACTATGTGCAACTAATTAAATTTAAGTTGAGTGAAACTGAAATTTCATTTCCTCAATTATATAGTCTCATTTCAAGTATTCAGAGGCCACATAAGGCCAACGGCTGCTCCACTGGGTAGTGTGGCTATAGAACATTTCCATTAACACAGAGAATACTATTGGATAGCCCTGTTCTAACAGAATCAAGTTTCTAGACCCTGAATGTATCATATATTTCTTATTACGAGCCTGACTCTCAGTTGATTTACACTTATCGGAAGGGAGAGAGCCAGCATTACATTGCTAATAGAAGGGTGCTGCCTCTAGCAGCCTTCAGGGATGAGTCCTAGAACTGCCTATCTACAGGAAAAACAGTTCTTGGCTCAAAAAGTTAATTCCAATGATTTATTCCTCACCATCACAAGGCTCTAGGAACAGATTAAACCACAAAGTAATAACTATCTCTCCCTTCAAACTGAATGCAATCTTCTGGGGAATCTAAAACAAGCACAGAAGTAAAGTTAGTGTTAAGACTGAATATGATGTTTTAAATCTATGAGATAAAAGCAAACTGCTGTCAGCCTTTAACAGAAGGGGGGAAAGTCACTCGGGGGAGATAAAAGCAAAAAGACAAATATGCTTTGTTAAGTCATCACAGTACTAATAGCCAAAAGAAGCTAGTGCCCGTTATCAAATGACAAACTAGTCATTTGTTTCTAGAAAGATCCAGCCCTTATACCACATATTTTGAGGACATTGCAAATTGCAATTTGGTGTGTGCTGTTCATAGCTAAGGCAGAGGGAAGACACTGGCTTCTGAAATCAGAGAGATCTGCATTTTGATGTCATGCCCACTGCTTGCTGGTTACATGATTTAGGAAGGTTGTGTGTCCCTTCTGGATCTCAGGTTCTTTAAGAATCGAAGCCGGTTATTCTGAAAATGATTTCTTTACAGCTTTGGAACTCTACAGCGTATGAACCCATGGTTGAAGAAGAATAAACAGTCCTTCGTCAGGTGCATTTCCATTTCCACTCTCTCAATTCCATTCTTGCTCCTAGTAGCCTTGTGGGTGTCAAAGCAGAACCATGTTCCACTGGTTTTCAATGGCTTATTTTTTCAGAAGTAGCTCCCCAGACCTTTCTTCCACAGTACTTGTAGGGGGGCACAAACCCCCAAACTCTCAGCTATCAACTCTGTTACCCTTACCTACCTTCCAGTCAGAAGAGAAAGAAGCCTGGGAGTAAAGTAACCAGTAGACTACAAGTAGCTTTGAGAGTCAATAGCAGTTAAAATGATTAAGCAAATACTAGCAAAACTATTAGAAATACTAAAAAACTATTAGTAAAGTCTGCTGATAGTATGTGGAATAAAATAAAGAGGACAAGGAGAGTCACAGTCGTGTTAACAGAGTCTTAGCCCTATAAAGCCTGAATTTTTAATTTCAGGGGAAAAATTGTTTTTATTCTTTACTTTCATAGTTATCGATACAGATATAACAACCAAAATATATTTTAAAATATAAATATAATTTTGGTACCAGATACACTTTAATTAAATGTATTTGATTAAATATTACATAATTAAATGTGTTTAATTGTCACAAAAACATCGTGCTTGGCATTATAAGGTTAAAATAACCATTTATAGGTAGTAACTCTCCCAACCACTCCCTCTCGAGGGTCAACAACCAAAAAAACGTCACCAGTGGGCTTTAGTAGAGGATGGAGCACACTTGTCCCAGGTTGAGAACAGCTGGTCTGGCTGGAGGCTAAGAAGCTGGTATAAAGGAAGTTCATGGATCTGGCGGAGCAGAGACCACCACATGTGGGAAGGGGTGGGTAGCAGCAGGGCAACAGCAAGAACCAAGGGTGGAGCGCTACTAAAAACAGTTTCGGGGCTGAGCCCCGGTGGCATAGTGGTTGTGTGCGGGACTGTGGCCCACTGGGATGGAGGTTCAATTCCAGCAGCGGTCCACAGGAGCAAAGGCTGGGCCTCCTACTCCCACCACCAGAGGGCAGTGATGCCTCCCCCCAAACCGCGCCCCCCCCAAAAAAAAACAACAACAAAATTTCAAAAAGAAGTATACATACATAGTGGTAAAATAGCATGTGGATAACTGAGCCTAGAGGAAGTAGACAGAGGGGCTTAGCAAGAGATCCTTGGGATGTTCAAGAGAAAAACCTGGTATCACAAGTGGATAGCTTTAATGAGCAGTGGTGTTTTCTTTTCCTTTGTCTTCTAGCTCTGAAAGGCCAGATCAAGGCCTTGGGTGGGTTTATCCCTGCATCAGCAGCAGGCCTGAGCGTTCCTTGGTTTGTCCGCAGTCCTCAGATGGACACCTGCCTGTGTCTGTTTCCTCATCTGTTGTGGTCTTCTTGTACTCTTCACACGGTGTGAGATTGTGTAATGGAAGGCAATCTGCTCTAAGGCCAACTGTTCAATGACATTTAACAACTACATAACAGCAATCAGATTAGTTTCTGGCAAACAACTGGAAACTATACCAGGGAAAGTTGAAACACAGAACCTGTCATCAGAGGGAGACACGAATGTATAGATTTCTACGTTCTTCAATGGTGATAAGCAGATAATCAAGCAGTCAGTTTTTTTAGTCTGAGGCAATCACAAAAAAGATGATGAGATATTTTGGGATGAATTAACAGTAGCCTATTAACCAGTAGGTGATGAAATGTTTAACTGCCATTTAGGCAATATACTTGAATACTCTCAAGAGGGAAATCCTCATGGCAATTTTAAAGCAAAAAAAATTATTTAAGAAAATTAATTTGTGCACAGCATGGTTAAGAGATAAAGAAAAATATAGAGATCTGGGGGAAAAAGTTTAAACAGCAATCCTCAACCTGTGAGTCACGACCCATTGGGGGATCAAATGACCCTTTGACAGGAGTAGCCTAAGACTATGAAAAAACACAATATTTCACATTATATAACTACTTATTATTCTGTGATTAATCACTATGCTTTGTTTAACTAAGTTCAATTTGTAACAATGAAAATACATCCTGCATATCAGATATTTAGATTATGATTCCTAACAGTGGCAAAATTACAGTTATGAAGTCGCGAGGAAAATGATTCTATGCCTGGGGGTCACCACAACATGAGGAACTGTATTAAACGGTTGCGGCATGAGGAAGGTTAAGAACCACTGGTTTAAACAAATATGTATGTATACATACACATACACATTTAGGCATATGAGACTCTGTTTCACAGAGAAAAGAGAAAGATCCTCAGTAAGTCTGACTGACACAGTGGCTACCACAATGAGCTCAAACACATCATCAGTTATAAAGACAGCGCAGAACTGGACAGTGTTTCCTTCCATTGAACAAGTTAGATATGAGTCTACATTGATTTAATGGCACCTAACGACTGCATCAGTACATACGAGTACACACACACACAAACACGTGAATTAGAAAAGCATCACAACACAATCATAGAAACATCCAATTGAACAAAAATCTCAAAATGCACAGCTACTGCTTCTCAACATATCCTGATCCTAGGTGTATTCAATAGTAGGTCACACAGTATTGTTGATACAGTTCCCAATCATGCATGCACAAGTTTATCCCATACATGTTTAAACATTCACTGCAATCAATGCATGGTTACAAATAAATAAATCCTTTCAGTAACACATTTAGCTTATTCTCAATAGGGTGTGCGGCAGTTACACACCCTACTGTCAGCTTGAGGAAGGGGAGGAGTCTAGCCTGTCAATCAAGCCACAGCTTGACCTCATGTGGAGGTGCAACAGGAATAAATAGCTCACTGGAGGCCAGACACACTCTCTCTGCTACACATCCCTGCTGACAAGCCATGTCGAATGCAACACTGATGAAGCCAGAGTCCTGGAGCTAGAGGAGCCACATGGAGACCCCTGTCAGTGTTGAGATGCTTCCATCACACCACTGGACCCACGAGACTTTCCACTGGTATCAGACCTATGGGCTAACATCAGACTTATGTTGTGATCTGGACTGGGCTGAGATGTTTTTTAATTTTTTTTTATTTTTAGGCATCACTGTCCTCTGGTGGGAGTGGGAGGCCCAGTCTTGCTCCTGGAGAGCTGCTGCTGGATTTGAACCGCCAAGCCAGTCGGCCGTAGTCGGGGCTCAGCTGCTGAGATGGTTTTTTAATGGATTTGTTTCTCTACTCTAGCCGGACTAACACAGGGTGCCTTCAAAACTATGGTTTCCAAGGGGATCTGCTGTTCTAGTTAAATTTAAGGAAGAGAGGTCCGCTCAGAAGGGTATGGTGGCTGTTTTTGGAGACTCCAAAGTGGTAATCCTGATAGACTCTCTCAAAGGACACAGATGACTCACAGGGCGTATTATAAAAAAGCTTTAAGAAAACTGTATTGGTGAGGAAAAAAGCCAAGCAAGTTGCACCATGAAAATTTTCACTTCATAGCAATACATCTGCCCATTCTTCCAGGATAGGAAAGGGGTATATTATAAGAATGCTAGTTAGATGGGCTGAGCCCTGGTGGCATAGTGGTTGAATGCGGGACTACGGCCCATGGGCTTGGTGGTTCAAATCCAGCAGCAGCTCTCCAGGAGCAAGGCTGGAAGCTCCCACGACCACCCAGAGGACAGTGATGCCCCCCCCCCCCAAAAAGAATGCTAGTTAGAAACCTTACCCCACTCATCTTACAGCTCCATCTTGCCCCTTCAGACTTCTCATTCCCTAGACTCAAACATTTAGAAGTAACAACACCTGAGTTCCTTGAAGATGCCCCAACTGCTGTGGGACACTGTGTAAATTCAAGCTTGGTATTCTTCAGGAAAACGGCATGAAGTGTATAGTGTATAGTCATAAAAGGAAGAATGTTGAGAAACAATAGTTTTACATGTCCTCCCTCCCTCCCCCCCTCCCATGACTGTGTAGGAATACTTTTTTACTTGTACGTCTTTTAAACTTCTAATTATTTGGGCCACATTGCACTTACTTGTTGAATACCTTCTAAAAACAGATAATAAATCTCCAATCACCTTCAAATTAGCTAGAGAGGCCCCATGGATTAAACCTCCCACAAATCCACTCTGACTGCCGACCAGGGATGCGAAGAGCCTTGCTATCAGACAAAGTGCACTGGAAAGTAGATTAAGACCGGTGTGTCGCTGTTGCTGGGTGCTTTCTACCTGGTTCTGATTCACAGTGACCCTATGTACACCAGAACGCAACCCCACCTGGTCCTGCACCACCACTCACAACCATCCTCACGTTTAAATTGTTCTTACATTGGAGCCCACTGTTGTAGCCACTGAGCCGATCCAGCTCATGGAGGGCCTTCCTGGTTTTCGCTGCCCTTCCACTATACTATGATATCCTTCTCCAGGGACTGCTGTCTCCTGACATGTCCAAATTACTTGAGACAAAGTCTCACCACCCAATGATTACCTATGCATCTTGACTGCATGTTTTATTGAGTTCACACTGAAGGTGGTAGAAGTGTTCAACTTCTGCATCACTATCTTTAGTGGCTGGTTCGTATATTTAAATAACAAGTGTATCGAGTGTATTTCCTTGTATTCAGATAGACAGTCTCCTCTCCCAAAAACAGATATAGCTAGGTTAAAATTAAAATTTAATACCTTTTATCATTTGTCCTCCCTTTTGTCCAATTTTAAACTTGTCTAGTTTTTATTATCTTCTGCTTTCTTTTCAATTGAGGTTTTTCTATTGTTGTGTTTTTTGTTTTTGTTTTGTATATATTTTTTATATGGAATTCAGGCTAGGTAAATCATCAATAATAGTAACTGGATGAATGGTTTCTTGGGATTATGGCATGGGAGGTTGGGGCAAAATGGGGAACTAATAAATATAAGAAAGAAGAAACACTAAAATTGATTTGATAATTGCACAACTTTTTAAAATATGTATAAAGATCAATTGATTATCAATTATGTCAATACAAGTGATAAGAATTTAAAAATCAGCCCATGAAAAACTCTATGAGTCATAGTAGTCTGATTCTACTGTGCATGGGATCAGCGTGAGTTAGGACGAGTTTGACTGTAGCCCACAGTAACAACATAATATAGGAGATAATGTGACACTAACATGTACGATGTTAGAAAACAAAACACACACAACCTTGTAATCAAGAAGAGATCCTATCTACAAAGTTTGGTTTAAAAGATAGGAATCAATGCTAGACATGGTAACCCATGACCTGGGGTGGAGATTATTGATATAAAAAGCAAGCAACCATTATGAAGCTAATTGTGTCCACGTGACTCTTTGAAGAGCCCATCAGTTAACATGAGGTTATTAGGATGAGTCCTTGGCCAATCTGAGTACTGTCCTTATAAAGCAGGAGAGGGGACCAGAGAGACAGAAGGGACAGCCATATGGAGATACATTATAAGCCACAGAATGCCTGGAGCCACCAGAAGCTGTAGGACAAGAAAGTACCTTCCCCAAAGGTCTTCAGAAAAAGAAACGTGGTCCTGCAGACACCCTGAATTCAGACTCCTGGACTCCAGAAGTATGAAACAATAGACTTCAGTTTCTGTAGCCAGGGAGAAGGAGCCCTGGTGGTGTAGGGATAGGAATCACTAACAAAAGGAAGCAACAGTGATTAAAAACATAAGGTAAAAGTACCTCACCCTTCCAAACACACAAACTCTCATAAAAACCCTTAATGATGCTTCCTTAATTATTCAAAACATTGATTTCCTTAGCTTTCCGAAAGTGTAAAATATTATGACTTATCTACAACCTCCTTCTAAGTAATTGATTTGTGGATGATAAGAATTAAGATTTAAAAAAAAAAAAACATTTTGCTTTTAAAAAAATCACTCCAAGTATAGGGAATGTATAAATAGGTGACTAAAAATAGGCTGTCTTAAAGAAGAATAAGCTGTCTTCTATTTAGAAGGAAAAGATCAAAACATCCACATGAAAAACTTTAAAATAATGAAGTTAATACCATTATGCATTTGTTGTTCATTCTCCATTTCCAATCTTACTATAGATTCCATGGCATGTCAATTGCCTGCACCCCACACAAAAAAAGACAAAGAAAAAAAATGAAAAGGAAATTGAATTTCACCACTGTCTTCCATGGGAAATTTTCTTCTCGTTAATAATATACCCACTGTTAATTTTCACCATGGTTAGGGCAAAGAGCCGGTTTACATGAATTCAGTATTTGCAAAAATGGAGCGTGACCACATCAGATCACGAAACAGAGGATGACAATGTCATTACTTAACTACTAAATTCTACTGCGACCAAATGCTCAAACCACAGAGAATTATGGCTCACCCAAGATGGCACGTAACTTTAACCTCACCTAGCAGGTGAGGGAAGTACATCAATAAAGTGGAAAATAGTTTTTCACTACTGTCTTAAATGCACCATGTCAGAGGATGCCATAGTCAATAAGTGAGCGCCAGCAGAGGTAGTAATAAATGTCCTAATGTTCTAGCAGAGTAAAACTAGCCAATAACAATGCATATGATGAGGGGGAAATCCTCAACTTTTAAAAAGGCAGGATCTTTCTTTTGTGAAAATGTTAGCTGGAAAACAATTGTAAAGACCAACAAACTTTAGTCCTTGAACTATTTATAAGTTTCTCCATTTTTGTCAGTGTTTGTATGCTATTGTTGCTTTGTTTTTGTAGTTCACTGCTCTTGCTATTGTTTTGTTGGTTTTGACTTCCTTTGTTGTTTTATTTGGGTTCGCCTGATTTTTGTACTCATTAATTTACCTGCATGTCTATCTTGATAAGACAGCCAGGACAAATAATTCAGAGGTGAAAAGAAAGGGACCAATGGTTCCAGGGAGATACAGAAGGGAAGGCAGGAGAAAGGAGGGGGTGACCAACCCAAGGGCATGGAAACAAGTGAACTAAAATGAACGGAAGGAAGGTCACAGGATGCCTAGTGGGGCTTAATTGATGGCAATGTAGTAGTGAGGAATCACTAAACCCAAATAAAGGCCGGAAATTATGGTGGGCCAAGAGGAAAGTAAAAGGAACTAGAGGAAAAAAACCAGGAGGCAAAGGACATTTATAGAGACCTAAATACAGGCATGCACACATGTATAAAATGAGAGGGGAATAGAACTCTGTATTTATATCTATATGTTAAGAATTAAAGTTGCAGATAGACATCGGGTCTCAATGCAATTAGACCGTTAACACAAGAACACTGTTTTAACAATCTGACGTTCATTCTGTGAAGTTCACCTTCCCAGCATGATTGCTGAAGACAAAAATGGGTGCATAAGCAAATATGGCAAAGAAAGCTGAGGGTGCCTAGCTATCAAAAGTTATTGCATCAGTGGTCTTAAAAAGACGTGAAGATAAACAAGTGGCCATTGCCAGCCTGTGTGATCATGAGGTGTTGATGGGATCAGGTATTAGACATCTAAGAAGACCCAGAATAAAACCATATCCAGGGTGAATAGGGTGGGGTGGGGTGGGTGGGGGAAAGGGGTGGAGACTCAAGGCCCATCTGTAGACAATTGGACATCCCCTCACAGAGGGGTCACAGGGAAGAGATGAGCCAGTCAAGGTACAGTATAGCACCGATGAAACACACAACTTTTTTTTAGTTCTTTAGTGTTTCCTTCACCCCATGATCATGATCTCAATTCTACTTTGCAAATCAGATTAGACCAAAGCATGCACACTGCCACAGATAAGAGTGTGCAACCCAGGGAATCCAGGACAGATCAACCCTTCAGGGCCAACAGTGAAGGCAGAGATACCAGGAGGATTAGGGTGAAGGGAGAAAGGGAGAACTGATCAAAGGGAACAACCTAGAACATCACCACCCCCACCCGTCCAGGGAAACAAATAATGCAAAAGTAGATGAGGGGCAACAGAGGATGATGTAAGAGATGAAACAAATGAACTATAACTTATCAAGGGTGAGGGAAGGAGGGAGGGCAGGGGACTGAAGGCGAAGAAAGGGGGAGCTGGCATCAGGGACTCAAGTGGGAAGGGAATGCTTTGAAAATGATGGCAGCATATTTACAAATGTGCTCCACACACTGGATGAATGTATGGACTGTGATAAGCGACGTAAGAGCCCCCAATAAAAGTATTTTAAAATAAATAAGGTGATGAAAAGCTCAGTTTATACTCAAGTATATATAGTAGATAAATCTAGGGTGTGTCAGAGGAGGAGGTCCTAGAATTCTGTCTCTAAACTCTGTGCTGATCTTTAGCTGGCCTCTGACATGCCTGACAATGGGTCAAAAAATTCCAAGCATACCAGTTAAGCATGAAACCACTAGACAGAGATTTGAGTGTCTACCCAAGGGTAAAGTGACCAGATTTTGAGCAGGACACCACTGACCGGAGGGGGGGGGTGGGGGGTTCGATAAAAAATTTGGTCTATATGGAGCAACAAAATTTTCATAGACCCAACAGGGCAGCAATGCCCGTTCCCCCCCCCCCCCCACAAATGTTCATATAACACAAAAATAGTATTATAATATATTTATTTAATTTTAAAACACCGCGGGATGCGAACAAATTGTTAAAAAGAGGGCGGCTGGTCACTTTACCCAGGGGCAAGTATCACACTTTGAAGTGGCCAAGCTAAGCAAACAATAATTAGTACTCTTTAGAGAGATTTAATGGATTCTTAGTATCTGTAATTCACAATGAACAATACACAATCAAAAATTAATAGAAATCACAAATTGTGATTCAATCTCTCAAGACAATTAATGGAGCTTGTTGAAATCTACAGATAGGATTTTAAAATTGCTACTATAATTATGGGTACACAATCAGCGCTGATGGAAGCAGTAGTCATGAAACAAAAGGATATATTATACTGAGAAAATCAGCTGCACACAATCTTTAAAGGGTTAAAGAGCAAAGATGTTATGTGGAAATGACTAAGGAACGTCTGAGTCACGCGACGGTATCTTTAATCACCTCATATACAAGCAAAAACGGGACAGATAATACGGAAGAAAAGTGAAGTTAAGCCAAGGTGCTGGTAAGGGATATTGAAAGTAACTGACAAAACAACAAACAAATCTGTCTCCGGTGATGCAAATAGTCAGAATGTTCCTTAAACATAAGGATGGCGAAACTGTATCTGCCATATTCTGGACATGTCATCAAAAGAGATCAGTCCTGGAGAAGGACATCACGCTTGGCAGAGCAGAGGGTCAGGGAAAAAAGAGGAAAACTGGTTTCTTATAACCCAGATCACCATGATAACGGCAACATCTAGTCTATCTGGAACATAAATTTGAGGAATGCCAAATTCAGAAATGCCATCAAGACTGAAGTTTAACTAGATACTTGACTTTAAGCCTATTACTTTTAAGAACTTCAGGTTTATACACCTGTAATATGTGGTTAGTAGTACATGTACAATTTCCTAAGAGCCAAAAGAAACACTGTCCTTTTAAAATTACAAATTGCTATATAAATATTAAACTTTTCATGGCCAATGAGACACATAAAGGCAAAGATTTACTTTTACTTTGTGCATAATACAGCCTTTTGAAAACATCTCAACTCACCAACAACTGATCTTCATAGAACATAAATGCTCTTTCATGAGAAAGAACACAGGGCTGTCCACTCCCCTACAGTCCATCGTGACCCTGGGGGTCAGGGACGGCCCCACTGGATGTCCAAAGCTGCTAAATTTTTATGGTCACAGACTGGCTAGAGGGTCTGGATCACCCAATCTCTATGATTCTCATATGAATACAACTTTACACAAAATATAAATGCTGCCAAGGGGAGGGGGGAATTACTTGAACTTCTGTTTAGAAACTAGTACTTTTCGTGTCATATCATCCGATATAAACTGTCCTGATGAAACTTGTAAGCCCAGTCAAAAAATTATGGATAAGGATTTATTTTCAACATAAAAAAACTACTAGACAGAATTATCTTTCAAGGTATGGGGAGAACGCTATCTTCTGACTAATTCTGAAACTTAAACAAGAAATAATAACAATAAAGGAAAAACTATAAGCTAGAAGAAAAACCAGAGATTCTGGTTCTTCTGGGTTACAGAAAAAAAGACTACATATAATTTTAAAACCATGTGACACTTTCCTTAATCAAGAGTATGTATCTAGTGCTCGCTTCGGCAGCACATATACTAAGAGTATGCATCTATCACCTAGTGAACTAAAGACTAGAAACTTTTCACATGTATTTTTTTTTTAAGTTATCCAAAACCTAGTAGACACTTGAAAAGTAAAAAGATTTTTTTTTGGCATCACTGCCCTCTGGTGGTGGGAGTAGGAGGCCCAGCCTTTGGTCCTGTGGAGCAGCTGCTGGAATTGAACCTCCATCCCAGTGGGCCGCAGTCCCGCGCACAACCACTACGTTACTGGGGCTCACCCCAGTAAAGATTTTAATATCTGAAATTAACAAAGAACATAAATAGTTCTTAAGTGTACAACGCTAGTTATGAACCATAAGAGTAGAATGGGACTGAGTTTTAATTCAAGCAGACCTCTGTAGTTTTTTTAGTCTTATGTGAGACAAAAAGAAATGCCCAGATACATTAGAACTGCATGCGTTAAGTACACACATAGTGTCTTACAAGGGAAGTGCTTGATAACCAGGAATAACACCTATGCTGGAAAGACATTTTGCAGTCTTGAGGCATCCGTTGTAGCACACATAAAAGTCATGAAATACCTCGATGCTTTTTCACATGTTCTCTTCCTCTTTGGAAGGCCCTTATTCTATTTCTGCATGAAACACCTTAAAAAAGACTCCCCACTCCTCAGATCTGCCAGTGGATGTCGCCGCGTCCCCCCTTTGGTATGCCAGTCAGAGTCATACGCTATAAACCTGATTCTACTACAGAGTTGATCCCTGTAGGACAAAAATATCTGTTGCCATCTGGAGAAATATGAATTGTAAAATTATTTTAAACTGTAGTCTTTAATACATCAGTTATGGCATATCTAAAATGTTTCAGATTTTTATTGTTTTACTTACTTGGTGCACTCTTCTAAAGACTGTACAAGCATTTGCTGAAAAGAACATATTTCTTCTAGATTTCCCAATAAATATGAAGTGTTTGTAGAACTTAACCTAGACCCAAGAAAAAGAGAAAAAAAATCTAAATATTTTACTTATATTCTCTCCTGCTCAACCCCTACAGTCCTATTAAAATCTCAAACTATTAAAAAAGTAATTTTTTCTATGGAAGACGGGCATGCTGAATTCCATCCCATCAGTCTTACCCCCAAATTTAGACAACAGGAGAAAATCACCTCAGATGGTGACTATTTTAAGTCAAAGTGAGGTTTATCATTTAACTTACTTTTCACTGGTCTGTAACGGCCGTAGGTAAGTCGAAAGCACAGTCTGTAGCTCTTTAGAATATTCATTTTCTGTTTCTAAAATATTCTGTAGCACCTATAATAAATAATGAAAAGGTTTCATTTTTCAAGTATGTCGAGAACATTATAATTTACAAACTTTGGAAAGTTCATCACTGTTCAAGTTACATTGTTGCTTTGATGTAATGCTAATGCTTTTAAAATTCCAACTACCTTTGACTCCCAAGCTGTTCACTAAATCCGTGTATTACTTATACATAATTTACCTTAACTTACTGCCACCAACACCATTAAACAGGTACATTTACCATGAACGGCGTCTGGTGGCCCTGTGAAATACACATTCTGTTGCTGACTGCGGGCAGTTCAAACTCACCAGCCTCTCTGTTGGGAGGAGGATGAGGCCCTCTGCTCTCCGAAACATTCAAATTCTTGCAAATCCTATAAAGGGTCCCTATGAATTAGAATTGACTTCATGGCAGCAGGTTTGGTATCAAACCTCACCAAAAAAGTAAGGCCAACTCTGTTTACATAAAGATCACTTTGCTTAATGTAATTTTTGTTTTGTTTTACTTAATGTAATTTTAAAGTTACTTTTTACTTTTAAAAACATGAAGTTTATACTACTTAGCAGCAAACACGAAAAAACCATAGCTGAACCTATACAACACTATATTGCAAACATGCCGTTTATAGAAAGGTACATTCTGGATAATTCCATTTATTTTAAATCCAAAACCAGGTAAGCTAATCTATGATGATAGATGTCAGAAAAGAGATTGCAGGGACTTTAGAGAAAGGGGCTTGTACACATTTCTTAAAAAAGAAGTATTTGGTATTATTGTTTGTGATTTTTAAAAATAAAACAAAGTATTTCAGGAGTAGGTATTATTTTGTGAAACTTTATTATATATAAAACCCATTTAAAATTATAGATTCTAAATATAGTTTTATAAAAATATTAAAAACCATTTTATTGTGGGCTCGTACATCATTTTTCACAATATATAAATAAACATACTGTGCCAAGCACTTTCACATGTCTGCTAAAAGAAGGACAGAGCAGAAAGGATGAGAGGCTGATATCAAAGGCTCAAGTGGAAAAGCAGATATTTGGAGAATGATAATGGCAGCAGGCATGTGAAGGTGCTTGGCACAGTATATGTAACTATGTATTGTGAAAAGCGATGTACGAGACCGCCAATAAAATGATTTAAAAAAAGTAAATACAGGTATGTACAAAACGAAAATTTTCTGGGGAGATGAACAGTTCTCTATGTTGGCTTAGGTAACAATTACATAAGTACATGTGACGCTTGTGAAAGTTCATGGAAATGAATCCTTAAAATGAGTGTACTTGAATATTACAAAGAGTATCTCCTTCTAAATAATGACCTTCACTCTTTAGGTTGAATCTAGCAAATCCAAATCACTTTATGGAAACGCCAATCTTCTGTAGATATTATAGTCACGCATCCTCGAATCTATTACGATTACTAAAAACTACAGGTTTACAGATGTAAACAAATATCCTAAGAACTGACAATGAAAAATCAAGTGCAAAATAACTTAAATAACATAGGAACTGCTTCCCATCAACTATTAAGTCACTTAATGATATAGCACAGAAAAACTTCCAAAAAGTCCAGATACAAGGCTGAGCTTCCAGGATCACCCTAGGAAATCAAGCCCCCAGTCACTGATTGGGACGACGATACCCGAGTAGATCAGGTGATGCAATGGCACGTGTTCAGCTGCTAATCAAAACGGTGGTCCGAGCTCACAGACCACCTTTAGGAGGGAGATGTGGTGGCTGCTTCCATAAAGACTTATAGGTTGGGAAAATCAATGGGGCAGTTCCACTCTGTCCTCTACGGTCACCGAAACTTGGAAATGCCTTTACGGTAGTGGATAAATTTACTCTTTTGGTTCCTAAAATTAAAATTTCCCAAACTCATTGTTACTGGTTCAATTCTGACTCCAGGCAACCCTGTCGGGCAGGGTGGAAATATCTCTTTGGGTTTCCAAGGTTCCTCAAATCTTTGCGAGCACACCAGAAAATCTCATCAGCCCTCAATGAGCAGAGAGCAGCTTATCTCGTAAATCAATCCACTATGGCACCAAGGCTCTTTCTTAAGATCCCTTGGTGACACAAACATGATGCGCTGGATTTCTAACTCAAGAGTTGGTGGTTTGAACCCACTCAGTGGTATCACAGAAGAAAAGGCCTGATCTGACCTCCCTCTGTACAGACTGCAGCCAAGAGAGTGCTAAAGTGCAGTTTCACTCCACGATATCTGGGTTTGCCATGAGTCTGCACTGACGCAATGGGAACTAAAACAGCATCAACACTACACCCATGACATCAGACATGGTGCTCTGTAAACACTAATCCTGACAAAGCTGTGCGTGATAACCTCATTTTACAGATGGAAGACTGCAGTCAAAAAAAGTCTCGAAAATAGTAATGTCTAGTATAGTGGTTCTCAACCTGTGGGTCGCAACCCCTTTGGAGGTCGAGGAGGTTATTATGAGATCATGACCCTTTCACAAGGATCGCCTGATTCATAACAGTAGCAAAATTACAGTCATGAAGTAACAACAAAAATAATGTTATGGTTGGGGGGTTACCACAGCATGAGGAACTGTATCAAAAGGGTGGTGGCATTAGGAAGGTTGAGAACCACTTGTCTAGTAAGTAGAGGGACTCAAAAATAAGAACCCACATCTTTCTGATATCCAACCACACTGTACTACTTTCTGCAGGTATCAGTTAGGACAACTATAACCGTCAACAAAAAACAACTAATCTCCATTAAGTTCATGCTGACTCTTAGCAGCCCTCTAGGACAGGGCAGAACTGCCCCGGTGGGCTTCCGAGACTGTCACTGCTCTGTGGAAGGAGATCTTTCTCCCTCACAGTGGCTGGGCTTATCTGAAGTAAAGGCAAAGCCTTTCTCACTGTGTTATTTATATCACTCTTGTTAGGCATTAAATGTATTTTAAAATCAGAATGTCCAATGATATATTTTTCCAGAGGGCCTACTACACACACTAAGGTGTGCTATTTGTCTCCTAACACTGCAACTATCAAATAATAATCTTTCCAAAGAAATTATACTCAGGAAAAAGTCAAACATGCTCAGTTTTCTCTCCATGATTGTTAGCACTCCAGGAGCAATGTACCATCAATTTAGATATTTAAGGAAAAAGAGTCATTACACTAAATTTATATTTCTGTATTAACAAACACAACATGAATTATTATCCTGATAACTACTGTTTCTTATAAACTCTGAGGGAAGAGTACGACCATTTATAGTAAATGCAAACCTGATTAAAAACTCACATACTGGACTATTGGGGGGGGGGGGCGGCGGGATCTGAGGTTCTTTCATTGGTGACACTGAACTCTATTTTAGTTCCTGAATAGATCTATTCATTTAAGAAGACTGGTAGAGCAAGCCAGAGGGAGGCGGGACCACTCAGGGAGTTCATTCTTTTGTGGAGAAATTTGGATGCTGACCCTAAGATTATAATGTCGTCCTTCTAAGAAATATTCATTTGAACACAAACGTCAAAGGACTGGGTGGAGAGTGAACATACTGTGACACTGTCACTCTATCCTCAGAAAGTCAGACTTGACATCAGATCTTCCCCTTCAAAGACAAATGTGAAACGCAAGCCAAGCATCAGAGTTTTGAATTAAAGACAAAATAAAATCTGTAAGAGGTGTATAAGAAAGATCCTCCACCGATGTTGAAGTAAACATTACAATAGCAATGTTAGTCTACTGATTCCTATTTATTGAGCATCATTACACAGTGCATACTTAAAAACCTATGTATTTACTTGGGAAAGAAAAAACGTAAAGAAACACTGACTATGTGATACAAAAAGGAAAACCACAAGTGTTAGAAACGACCACTATGAGTGGAGTAGGAGAATAAAAGAAAATGGTATTTCTTCAGTTGCAGCAGTAAACATAGTATTAGGGATAAAACGTTTCCCTTAGCACACCAAAAACAACTCCAAATAACTCTCTGCCCCAAATTGAAATGCATTAAAATGGTGAAGCCCGTCCATTTCAGTGACTTGTGAAATATTATTCTAAAATAATATGACTAATGAACATTTCTGAAGCATTCCTTGCCAAGCAATCCAAGTCACATCTAGTTTTTCCATAAAACATACAATCAAGACTTTGCTAACTGGCTCATGTTTACAAAGCTTCTCGCAGCCCTTCTCTGAATTCCGTCACCTCGGCTACAAGGGAACAGTTCACTTGCCCGTCTCGTCAGCATATCTGCATAATCTCATAATCACCTTTCTCCCCTGTCGTGCGTTCTGCATGCTCTGGCTGCTGCAGGACCCCATAAGACTGCAGGGCTTGGCTTCCACCGCTCCATCACACGAAAGGTTAGGCACCAAAGGAAAGCCGTGCACTCTTCGTGGCAATGGCAGTCTCTATTGCCCATGACCCTGCTGAACGGCATATGGAGCTGAGCTCATCCAGCACAGCCTTCCCTGAGTCATGAGGCGTGGAAAATTAAGTAGACTCAAACAATAGTGTCACAGAGAAGGGTGAAAAAAACATCAGTCAAGTCATGCAGACAATCCCTGAGCTGTCAACCCGAGGAACAAAACAAAAAGGGACTTCATTACCTTATCAACAGAAACGAACTTTATTATTATCATTAAAGGAGTACTATAATTTTTTTAAAACAAGAAGAGTAATAAGAAGCTCTGATTTTAATAAACGGGCTGCTATTTTTACTGTACCATTTGGTAGGTATTGGATTTTATTTTACATGCCATTGATAGTTCTTCAAAAATAAATAATTGGTATATAACATTTAATAAGATTTTACACTTTTATCTGTGTAATGTAAAAGATTATCATCAGCATCAACTAAAACCAAATTTCAATAACATGTCCTAGTATTCTATTTCTAATCTACAGTACTTAACCCTTATATATCTAAATTACAAAACTAACTAAATAAGTAAAGACAAGATTTTAATCACAAATCAGTCTCTAAGGAACTATTTGCCTTAGGGAAATTAAAACAATAAAGGAGAATTATGATGCATGGAAACAAATAATCCCTAACGTCCTCCTCAGCAATATACATCTATATGTTCAATAGGTGATAAAAAGAATCAGTAGAGGCTGCTCACTCACAGGGGTAATTACTGATGCAATACAATTTGTTGGCTTCTTCTTGTTCTCAGTTTGGAAGGATTATTAGAGGTTTCCGTTTTCGTGTTATTGTATGTTTTGAAACAATCCTGTTGTAATTAAAATTTCTAAATTTAGGTACTCATGAAGGTCTTAAAATAATTTCTTCCAAATATAAACAATTACTATTCAATAGCTGTGGTAAGACTTTCTATTTTTGGGCTGAGACCCCAGTGGCGTAGTGGTTGTGTGCGGGACTGCAGCCCACAGGGTTGGCTATTCAAATCCAGCAGCAACTCTCCAGGAGCAAGGCTGGGCTTCCTACTCCCACCAGGGCAGTGATGCCCCCCCCCCCCCCCAAAAAAAAAACCCTTCATATTTTCACTATGATATGTATATTTCACATGAAGGAACTTGGCTTCATATATCTGTGCAATAGAGTCCTCATTTTATACATATATAAAGTATTGAGCCTTTACACATGGAAGACCCTACGTTCAAATCCTGGCTTGGCCACTGGACAGGGCTAGGAGTCTTTTGCATTAGGGTCTTCACTAGATTATATCACAACCAATCAACAGTGTCAGTTCCACATGATTTAAGGTACAGAGAAGTCATAGAAACGACCTCAAGCTCAACCCTAAACCTGTCAAACAATGTATAGCTACTTCTTGAATAAATCCATTTGTTAGATCAAGAATTTAAATGATAAACTTTCCCACTGTATTAAACAACTCAATTATTCCTTGTCTTTCATAAAACACTTGGCTTGTTTTCTGTGGTAGCCTCCTCTTATCCACTGAAAACTGTAACTATAACAATCTTTATCTTAAACAAGAAAAACTTTTGTTAATAGGAGGACAGTTTGTCACGAGAAATCAACAGGCGCCTCATTATTCATATGAAGCCCGGGCAGAAAGACAAGGTTCTACACAACCTTCTTTGGTGAGGGGGTATCCAGGGCCTTCAAAGCCTGTGAGCAGCCACTAAGGCACACTTAAAGGTCTCTCTCAGTCCAGAGAGAAAAAAGGTGATGAAAATAAAGATACATGGGAACAATCAATGGACTAAGGGCTGTGTAAATATCCATCTCTATAGACTATAGACAAGAACTTTATAAAGAGACCTGGCTATCTCTACCATTTGCTCGGAAAGGAGATCACATCAGAAGGTCATAGAGAGAGTGGGAGCAAAATGTGGAACAGACTCAAAATCAAAAAGGGAAGATGGATTCCTGACCGATTAGACTGGTGGGGCCAGCAGGACTATAGCTCTCACCCTGCAGGTCTGAAATCGAATTTACCTCTGAATTTGAGTAACACCACCCAACAAAAAACTTTTTTTTCCCCCCTTGGTGTCTTGCTTTTTAGGCCGGCTCCAGGGGTTCCTTGGGGCACTGATCAGAAAATTACATTGGATATGCGGCATCAGTTTTAATGTCTTAGTTGTGCTGATCCACTCCATGTTCAGTTATTAATTTAGACTCATTTATTAATACATACTAATATCAAATATGGTAAAACATCAGACCCACAATCACAGAATAAGAACAAAAAGGTAAACTTATCTGAAAAAGAATTGTGTATTAAGGGCCTAAGGGAAGCCAAATATGGATCACGACAGCTAGTTGGGTTATACACTGAGCTGCCAATCCTAGAGCCAAAGGCACGAACATACCAGTCACTCTGCAGCCTTTGACAGATTTAAAAGTTTGAAAACCCAAACTTTCTTCTCTGTCCTACAGGGTGACTAGGAATTAGAATTGCTGAGATGGCAGCAGGCTTTGCTTTTTTGGTGTGGGAAGCTGTGCAATATACTGAGATTACACAGATACTGCAAAGTCAGAAAGTAGCTTTAAAAAAAGGTAGAAAATAATGGAAATTGACAAGGCATCCATATGGAAGATGTGAGGGCAATTTAGAGTATCAAAAATGTAAGACTTCATAGTAATTTTTACACATATTTTGAAGATCTAAGTTTTCTTCTTCAAATTATGCAGTAAAGATTTCAGAATACATTTAAACAGATAATTCACATTAAATGTTTCACAGGTCCTTACCTGTGGATGCAAACTTTTTCATGTGAAAAATTCTCACTTTTCTTTTAAAAGTATCTGTGCATAGGGTCAATAAGTAAGGCTATCTTATCATAAAACCAGAACATCTTAATTTTAATAAAAAGAGTCTGGACTCTGAAAGACCCATTTTGGATTTCTGAACATTTGTATTTCCAAACTCAGTGCCCGTCAGTTGATTACAACTCATAGCGAACCTTAAGACGGACTGGAACTTCTGTGGTTTTCTAAGGCTATAAATCTTTATGGGAACGAAGAGTGTTATCTTTCTTTTGCAGAGTGGCTAGTGGGCTCGAATAGCTGACTTTGTGATTAGCAGTGAAACACAAAACTCCCTATACCATCAGGGCTCCTTATTTACTGGACAGTAATTCTTCTACCTGGACCTTTCCTAAGATAACAAATTTAAACTCCCTATTAACAGTTTGTAATAAAGGTGAAATGAAGAGACAATTCCAAGTTCATATAATTTGTGTGGTCCAAATATATATCTGGATCAAAGGACTCCATGTGCAATAAAATATGAAGGACAACACTAACTACAGGCAGCATACATTTCCCCAATCTCAGGCTAGCTAACACTATATTGAACTATCCTGATTTTCTTTTTTATGGGCAAGCAGAGTAAATAGTGGTATATGGCATACGTTTAATATCTCAAAAACCTGACAGAACTGATGGGGCAGGCTGGTGCCACATTTGTAAACAGTAGGTGAAATACACCCAGAAATTGATTATGTAGACACCAATGATTATGTAACACTCACTTAAGAGCAAAGGGGCTGTAATATTTGCTCAAGGACAAAGTTCAGCACGTTAAGAAAGAAGGAAAAATAGAATGGGACACAGGGATGAAACAGGATAAATTCTGGTACATTGAGGGATTGCAAGGAAAGAGTTGAGTCACAGTGTATTAACTGTTGAATATAAAGTATGATGTACTCTGTAAACCTTTGCATAATTCACAATAAAAACTTCAAAAAATAAAGTGTGCAGAATTTGAGAAATGAGAGAACTCTCTAGGGTATTCAGAAAGCAATAAACCTGGGTAAGTCCTCATAATCTTCAAGGTAAACTCAAACTCACTGCCATCGAGTCAATGGTGACCCCTTCACAACCACACAGGACAGAGCAGAAGTGCCCACAGGTTCCCGAGACTGTCGCTGGGACCGAAGGAGAAAGGCCCGTGGCTTCCACCTGCAGAATGCAGCCCAGCTCATAATCATCTCGTCACCAGGGACCCCCATCCTCAAGGGTCCTCACTAATGAATCTTCACCTTACACAGGGCTATCAGATATCACAGATTTAGGAGAATCTTGGGTAAAGGAGTAAAAAATAAAGCATAGAAAAAAGCAACAAAATATGAGTTGAGAGTTAGTGCTAATCTACGTAAACAAACGCTACCCCAGTGAGAAGG
The DNA here is from genome assembly GCA_004026705.1 of Nesogale talazaci. Lineage (NCBI taxonomy): Eukaryota > Metazoa > Chordata > Mammalia > Afrosoricida > Tenrecidae > Nesogale > Nesogale talazaci. The sequence goes on along the minus strand of PVJH01000539.1, from coordinate 184,694 downwards.
CCAAAGAGATTCCCAGTGTCTTTCCTTAGCACAGCATCTAGAGCAGGGGTGGGGATGGGGTACCTTCTTTCTCCCATTTGGATATTTAAAATGTCATTCTCGGGTCACACTGGGCACATATTCAATTAACCAATGTGATAGCTAGAACTTCTTGTTGGTGAGGCGTGAAGTGAGCTGGTACTGATGACTACTTGGGCCTTATTCAGTGTGCACGCTGGCCATTCCCCACCGCTGATCTAGAGTAAAGGCTCCCACACTAATTTGGCCTACTGTTCCCTTTCTCACGGGGGTAAATGTTCTTCATGGCCCTGGCAATCAGAAGCGTTTGTGGAATAGCCCATAACCCAGGGTAATGTGTAAACATCTGCTTTTACCCACTTTGGGATGCATCAGGTTTCAGGGGGCGGGGCTGTGGTGACAAAATGGGTTATGGACTGGGCTGCGAACCATAAGGCCAGCAGTAAAACACCCATTCTACTGCAGAAGAAAGATGGGGCTTTCTACTAAAACAACGATTTACAGTTTTGGAAACTGTAAGTTTTTCCAAGTTAGTTTTTCTCTGTGCCATCGGATCACTTTGAGTAAAAATCGACTCGGTGGCAGAGTTAAATGAGAACGTTCATGTAACTAAAAGAGCAAGGAGAAAACAAAAAAGAGGTGCAAAGAATATGCTTTAGAGCATAGGAAATATTCATCAAAGTTTACTGTGACATTTTATTCAACACATATGTAAATTTAAAAAATACTCTGGGATTAAAACTAGTGATTAAGCCCCAACTCGCTGCCATCAAGTCAGTTCGGACTTTAAGTGACCCTCTATGTAGGTCGCAGCTGGGTTGGAGACCGTCCTCTTTACAAGGAGAAAGCCGCTCCCCTCGTTCTTCCTAGGAGCCGCTAGTGAGCTTGAACTGCACACCTCGAGCTTCGCAGCCCAACACGTACATCACCACACCGCCAGGGCTCCTAACCTAGCCAGCACTGCCTATCTATTAGAGCCCACCTGCAGAATTGTAACGACATGAGCAAGTCTGCCTTTACCAAATATTTGGCATGGGTAATAGGACAACTTACTTTCTTCATATGTAAAGAATAAAGACGTACAATAAAATCAAAATATCAATAATATCAGGGAAATAAAACTATAATGTATCAATGACTCTGTAAACTCATATGGACCTGTAGCTCCTCAGACATCAGAAAATCTCATTTTCTAACAATAAATAAGAGACACTTTACTCCCTAAAAAAAATGACTAAGCGACCTTCCATTTTCTCTAAGGTTGGGCCATCTAGAACCTACAATAAAAGCATCTCTTTTATTCCAATCAGGAAAGATGTCTGTTAGCATTCTGGAAATACGGTTAATGCTCTTTCATTGTCAAACCCATTGTTCTCAAGCATGTCACCAATATCTTTCCTCTAATTATAGGATCACATCTTCCTGAATACAGATCCCGCAGGCAGCCCTCATAAGCTACTGGGATACCTGCTTGTAAAACAGAATGGTATAGTAGTATCATCAGGCTTTAGATGTTTATAACTACAGCTATGTGCAGCACGACATCCATTTAGGTACACCCAACTGAATATAACAGAGTTCAGAATCACAAAAATTCCAATCAGAGAATGGAATGTCATTAAGTCCAAAAGCGTTAAGCACTCATAATGTTTAACTCCTCTCCCTTGTATATGAAGTGACTGTGATGTCCAGCTTATAATCGTCAAACAAACAAACTCATGGCCATTCAGGAAATTCTGACTCGTCGTGACCCTAGAGGACAGAGCACAACTGGCCTGTGGGTTTCAGAGACGGGAACTCTTTACAACGGTTCTTCTCAGCCTTCCTCACGCCGCGACCCTTTAATACAGCTCAGGTTGTGGTGATCCCCCCAACCACAAAATTATTTTCATTGCTACTTCATAACTGCAATTTTGCCTGTTATCTGGAGGCCCCTGGGAAAGGATTGTTCAATCCCCAAAGGGGTCACAACCTACAGGTTGCAAACAGCTGTTTTACAGGAACAAAAACCCCATCTTTCTCCACAGAGAGGCTAGTGGCTTTGAACTGCTAATCTTGTATTTAGTAATCAAACAGGGTACCACTATAGTCCTAGAAAGTCTATACTACATGTATTGACAGTCATAGTAAGTACCTGCTACTGGCTTACATATGAACTAAAGCTTCCATCTAATAAGTTTTTGCAGACAATCTATGCTTCTCCTTATAGGTGTGCTGCATATCTCTTGAGGCATACTCTGCTTAATTTGCCTTTGAAAATATTACCATGATGTGTATCATGATTTCCAAATGCAGCAAGTCATGATAGCAGCAGTGGGCAGCAAAAGTAAAGTTTCTATTTTGAAGTCAAACAAAACTTTATTAAGCAACATGAAAGGAGGGAATCAGGGAATGCGATTTACTACTCACGATTTATGCATGCCCTACTCTACAAACACGACAAGCTTCAAGAAGAAACAAACAAAATGCTGTATTCTTTTAAGGTATGGATCCACTCAAAGTTACAAAACTAACAAAGATCCAAGCATAATCTATTAGACATGGAGAAATTGCTAATGACATAACTTGTGGATCAAACAAAGAAAAACTAAATTCCTCTTACCACACACACTGATGATCACCAGTAAAGATGAAAACACAGAACCAGACTTACATTCAAGTGTTTGCACAACACCCAAACTCAAGGGCAAATCAACTACTTTTTAATGATACTATACAAGTTTTATTATGCTCATTTTACAAATAAACTAATTAGAATTTCGGGAGTTAAAAGGGCTTACCCCCAAGGCCACAAACTAACAGTAACTTGGATCAGATTAAATTCAGGCCACCTGGATCCTAGTTTACTACTTAAAATAAGGACAATACTAATCACTCATTTACCTAAGACAATGAGAACAGATTTAAATCCAATAGTATGCACAAGGAAAAAAAAAAAGCATTAGGAGTGGTACCTGCCAGGCAACAAGGAACTAAAAATTTTATTAGTGTAAATGAGGGGGACCCAAAGTCCATATGTAAACAACAGACTTCTCCTTGCAGAGATTAAACTAGTGAGGCTGTCATGTAGCTCGGATGAAACATGCCACTTTCCTCTAGTTCTTCAATGATTCCTCCTTTCCAATGTCAGGATCCCAGTTCTACCTTACAAGTTTGGCTGGACCAGAGGATATACACTGGCACAGATAGGACACATAGGAAATCCAGTACAGATGATCCCTTCAGGACCAATGATGAGAGGAGCAGTACCAGGAGGGTGGAGGGAAGGTAGGGTAGAAAGGGGGACTGATTACAGAGATCTACATATATCTTCCTCTTGGGGAGGTGGGTGAAGGGAGTCATTGGATAGTGTACGATACGATAAAGTAATGATGATTTATAAATTGTCAAGGCTTTATAGGGGAGGGAGGTTTCCGGAGAGGGAGGGGGGAAATGAGGAGCCAATGCCAAGAATGTAGACGGAAAGCAAATGTTGTGAGAATGATGAGGGCAGTGGATGTGCAGATGTGCTTGATAAGAGTTGTATGAGCCCCCAATAAAAGGATTTTTTTTTAAAAAAGAGTGGTACTTGGTTTTGTCACAAAAAACAAACCTTTTACTTAAAATACTTTTATTTTCTTCTTTCCATTGTACTCAACTAGTCCAAGAGCTCACTGTTTACTGCCCATGTTCTTCATGGCACTAACCACTTAACATTCATAACTACTTAAAATTTCTCTCCCCATCACCCACGTTTTCTAGACTGCAACAGTTGCCAAAGTAGTTATTTCCAAATCAGCGTCACCTGCATTATCAAGAAGCCAAATCAACCAATGTTGTATGTTTTACCAAATGGAAATACAAAGATATTCAAGACAGAAATTTTAAAACCTAGATAATTTAAAAACTCATAAAGGAAATAAATCCATAGTCATTCTGCCAATCAATAAACAACTATTCCAGTGCAGTTCTATTTTCAATGCCAACTTTCTTTTTACATATTACATCATATTTTCGATGCATTTTTTATTCTTCGACAGGAAAATGCATATACATATTTTAGAGTCTTATATGCACTTTTAATAATTATAAACAGATTGTAACATTGGCTACATTCTTGTGTTAACCATTCTTGTACTGCTGGGCTGTTTACAACATATTACCATAACAAATAAATCTTATGAAAATGCCTTTGTCCAAACATCTTTGAGTAGATACATTTCAGATGTATTTGGCGACATGGATTTCAGGAAGTGAAATTACTTCAATTGCTTTCAGAAATCTAAACAAATCTGCCTGAAAGGGTATTTCAAAAAGTTTGTGGAAAAATAAAATTGAAAGACAATGGAATGCTTCCTTGAACTTTTTAAACACCTTGTATGACTGCTGAAAAACCCTTATAAGCTTTTACATTTCTACATTTGATGGTTCACAAATATTTCTAAGCACCTAAGCAGTTCACTTTTACTTTTTCAAAATACAGCAAGTTTAGAGATTTCAAAATGTTTGTCTTAATTTACAATCTTGATCCACTCCCTCTAATTCTGTCATGTGAGCTATACATACGTGCATGCACACTGTCAAATCTAGCCCAATTAATAGCAATCCCATATGACAGAGAATTAACTGCCTTACAGACAACCCCAACCCCCACCCCGCTTAATTTTCACAGAAGCAAACTACCAGCTAGGTAGATCTGAACCACCAACCAATTCACAGTTGAGTGCCTAGTCATTTTTACCACCAAAGCTCATTCATGTATACAAACACACACACTAATCCAAGGAAAGATTTTAGGATGCAAAATAAACTAAAAACTGCAAAGATATATTAAGGTGATATTCAGGGAGTCTCCAGATTACAAATGGTTTTGTTCTTAATTCTATGTTTAAGTTGAATTTGTGGGTATGCAGGCATAATTTAATGCTGTTTGTATCTAATGCCAGTTTGTCAAATATTTGTGCCAATATATAGTACACCTTTCTGCATATAAAAACATTAACTATTTCAAGGTACACTAAAACATCTAACATAGTAACAAAGTAATAATGTTTTGATGTGTATGGCCAAGTCGTACCTCTACTATTATAAACCTGTGTATGTACATCAAAGTATTCCTATAAAGGCTTTGGGGTGGGGATTGGCTTCTAACTATAGGTTGTACGTAAGTTGGATGTTAGCACTCAGGGCCCACCTGTGGTGGCAAGTCACACATGTAGTCTGACTCACAGCAGTCCTGCACAGGGTCCCCAAGACGGTGGACATTCAGAGGAACAGGCAGCCCCATGTTTCTTCCAGAGATTAGCAGGTTTAACCACTGCCACATTAAGCACTTTAAAAAAGTCTACTTTTTCTAGCCTTATGATGGTATTGATAAAAAATTATGTGGTAAGGGCAGGACAAAATATTCCATATGTATGACAACCACACCCAAAAAAACAAAACAAAACAAAAAAAACCAAATTCACTGCTGCTGTTTTCCTTCCAACTCTCAGTGACTTTGTAGGATTGGGTGAAATCCTGAGACTGTAACTCGTTAAGGTTACTGAACTTGTTAGCAGAGGTGGGAGGGAGGGAAGTGGGTGGACTTTTGTTTACCAGGACACTGCGCTTATGTTAGTGGCGGTGGGATGATTTAGAAAAGAACAGTGAGAATGAATACACAACTTGAACAATGTAATCAATGTCACCAAATGCATATGTAGCAATTGCTGAGCTGCCATATATTTTATTATCATTTTCAACACAAAAGATACACAAAAATTTAGGAAATTCTATCATTTTGACAGATAATGGGTAGTTGGACTTCTTCTGTCAAGTTTACCTATATTGTTGCACTTTTGAGACATTTAAAATATATTCTTAAAATGTTTTTAAGATTACTCACCACATTATAATAGCTTTTATTAATTGCAGTCGTATCAAAGCCTTTGGGAGGGCTCTTCAATGCTCCTGATTTGGGAGACACAGGTTTCTCTGAAATAAAAATTGAATGGAATTTTACTTTCTCAACAGTAACCAAAAGCTCCATTGTCACTGAGTCAAGTCCAACTCACAGCTATCCGACAGTTGTCAAAGCTGTGAATTTTCCAGGAGCAAATAGCCTCATTTCCTCATTCCTCAACAAGAGGTCAGGGGTCATCAGAACCTGACAAAATACACCGGCACCCTTCATACATTCCAGCTCTACTCGCCCATCAACCTAAAAATGAAATAACCAAACATGCAACCAAAGAAAGGGCCAAAGAAAGGCTCAAAGGTGCACTAAATTTCACATGGTTCTCATTGTATTAATTATAGCTCATTCATAAGTACCTTACTCATCCCTCTTATCCAACTGAAACAGCTCTATGATGACTTATATTCTTTATTATCAGTGAAAGAACACCTTAGCAACATGCATAGCTAATAAGTATAGTAAATATAAATCATCACTAAAATATAACATATAACAATATGAAAAACAGAAATTCATGTACTGGAGAATGTTATACAGAGTCAGTGTAATATGAACACTTTCTAAACAGATCCGGATTCAAAGTTTAAATGAATTGTCATGCATATGAAATTGATAAGGACACATCAAACAAGTGCAAAAACTAGGAAAATAAGAGCATGGGATGGAATGAATACAGTACAAATTACTAAACAAATTGAATTCTTATAAGCATTCAAAGAGTGAAAGCAGACTTACATTATTTAATACATCCAATAAGTGCTAGAACACTAAAGGCCATCTGCCCATGAAACACATCTCCCTGAGAACCTCGACACCAGGCACGTCACTTAAAACAGTCACAATTACTTTCAGGAGTCAAATTTTTAAAGTTGCATAACTCTCTCGGTATGTGTGTGTAACATTTGATTGACTAATTCTCTACGGCTGCTATTGTCAGGCGCCATGGAGTCAACAGAGACATAAATACTTCAGTGTCCACTTTTACAACATGAATGTCATTAAAATGCCTAATAACCCATTAGCTAGTGTTTAGTCTACATTCAAAAATTCCCACTGCTTTCTGCTATAATGTCTTTTTATAGTCAACTTATTTGAATCAGGAACCAATTAAGATCGAGACGGTGAAATCATTTTTAGGCCTCCAGATCTCTGTATGTTATACAAATACTGCCTCTTAATTTTTTGTTTCATGCTAGCAGAGAACACAGAAAATGACTGCTCTGCTGTTTATTCTACCTAATCTTCTCTTCCTCGAGTCTCATGAAAGCTCTAGTAAGGGAAGGAATGTTGTCAATTTTTCATTGCTATATACCCAGTTCCAGAACAGTAGTCATTAACGATATACTTGCTGAATAGATCTTGGTAGTGGTTTTAAAAGCAAATATATTTCTTTATTTTTAACCATTTTATTGGGGACTTGTACAACTCTTATCACAATCCATACATCCATCCATTGTGTCAAGCACAGCAAATGTACTTATTAACAGACTTGGAAATATAATATTAAAATGTAGCTGATCAAAGGCAAAATGTTAAACAGTAGAGTCCTCATTTTACCAAGTTAAGCAAATCAAGAATAGCTGTCAAATGTCATTGAAATTCAAAACAAAAATTTAAGTATACTAGTCAGCATGACCAATTGAGGAAATCAACTTAAGAACATAATAAAAGTACAAAGAATAGACTTGAATGGAGGAAAAAAGAAAGAGAAGGAAAATATTGGAGTAAAATTTTTCTTTTATATGAGTAAGTCATAACAATGTTTAAAATTAAATAAATCATAGCAGGGGCATCTAGGTGGAGCACAAGTTGTAGAGGCCTTTAACCTGGAGGATATTACTTGACAGGAGGGTAACAGTCTACTACCTAAGGCCCTCTGTTGTAAGAGATCGAAGATAAGGAGAGGAGGAATAAGAGATCTCTATTTTTCATCATGTAAGCTACGCCCTTCAGCCTTACCATTATGATTCCATGTGGGCATTAAGGAGTCAGTAGGTGGCACAAGTGGTTAAGCACTTGGCTATCATTTGAAAGGTTGGCGCCTCAAACTCATCAACAAGTTCTCATGTTACCTTTGTCCCTTTCCATACAGATTATTTTGATTTAAACACTATTCAGAGCTAAACTGAAAAACCAAAAGCCAAGCTCATCGCTACTGAATCAATTCTGTGCCACTGTGGCCCTCTAAGGCATAGCAGAACTGCCCTTTTGGGGCTCCAAGGCTGTCACGCTTAGAGAACACCTCTTCCTTTGCCTCAGAAATGGCGGGGCAGCTTGCATTGCTGAGGAGCTCAAATGGCTGACCTGTGATCAGCACCATGTGACCAAGTGAGCTATTCATAACTGCACTCCAAATCCAACTTGAACTGTACATTGCTTTATGATATCACAAAGAATCAGAAAATAAATTTTAAAATGATAAATTTAGGAAGCGGTAGTGTGAAGCTGATGAAAGATTTGTATATGAGTCAAATAATCTTGACACCACTGCCAAGCACAGGTTATTACTCATCTTCTTAGTCTAATCAGGATAACAAATAATATTGCAAAGAAATGTGCTTACTGTAAAACAAACAATAAGCTATCTAGAAGTAGAAGATATTAGTCAATGCATTAGAAACTGTTTTCTAAAGGACATTCGGTGAATGCTTGTGAAGATACATGAAACTAGACTTACATATATAAACCAATATTTGGGTCAACTCAATGATAATCATTTTCTTAACCACATACCAAATATCACTATAGTAACATACTACGGTACCTCCATTTTATTTTCTTAAAAGCAATAGCTAATATTACACCTGCAGAAAGAGCTTGTTGTTTCTTTCCTTTCCTTCTCCTCTGAACTTAGGAAGATATCCTATTGTGAATTTATAAACAGGTGCACCTATAGGTGTGCACACACAGGTTTTAAAACATACACATCTGAGTGCATAAAATGCAGCAGGAATCCATGGATTTTATCTATCTACAAAGGGATGACTAAAAACAAAACAAACAAAAGAGGGACTACTGAACTTAAACCAGTACTATAATTATAAATCTTCTAAAGCATTTTATATTCGGGAATAATTGACAATGCTTTTGCAGTAAACATTAGAAATAACCCTTCTACAAGATTCTGCAAAGAACTGTCTTCAGAGAAGGGTTATTTCAGACAACAACACTACAGATTAGGTTAGAAGTACAAATGTGGAAAGATGAAGTTTGGGCAAGAACACTTCCATCTCTAGCCACAAGGTGGCAAATAGCTAATGGCTAGTTATACTCGTCAAGGGTACTCCTTGGAAGAAAAATGTAAAAATATAGCAGTCTACTTCTCTATGCCTTTGAAATCCTATGGGGCAATTCTAATGAGTCCTTGAGGGCATTTCTCCTATGCCATAAGGAGTCACTCTGAGTCAAGACTCAAAGGCAACAGGTTTGCTTTTTGTTTCAGGGAAAGAGATGAGCCACGGTAGCACTGTGAGTAGAGCACGAGGGTACCAACAAAAAGATTGGGTATGCAAATCTACCAGATAGTCCATAGGAAAATGATTGATGGGAATTTTATTAAGATCTGGAGATAAACAGCCTAACATATCATTTTTAGGCAAGCTTCAGTTTCTCCAATAAAATTTACCATATATACTTGTGTATAAGCCAAGTTTTTAAGTACATTTTTAATGCAGCTTTTGTGGTAAAATTAGGTGCCTCAGCTGACAATTAGGTCTGCTTATATTCAAATATATATTGAAAATAAAATTCTAATGCACAAAAACACTTTCAATTTACAGGAAATCAAACTGATTTACTGTATAAGGAACTAGCATAAAAATGATCCAATTAAAGAAATCTGTATGTTCTGAGTTTAGCAAAATTCTTTTACAGAAAAAAATGCATTAATTGCATTGTGTTCAGTATACTTCTCAAAAGGTACCTTCTAAAATCAAAGACTAAATAAATTATTGAACATATACAATGATAAAAGGCTATCGTGATCCCAGTGTTATTCTTAATATCATAATATAAAAATGTAACTTTACTTCTTTCTCTATCAAATGTCCATACTTAAAATTCCCTTAGACTATATTCACATAATTTAATAATTAAATTGACCTGAATTTAATAATTTCAAAGATCGTAAGTTATTCTCCCATTAGATTATTCCGGTCCTTCAACTGTCAGATAAAGATATTTAACATGACTGATCAACTAATATGAAAAGTATAGTATTCCTTAGATTTGAAAAAATAAATGAAAATAGGGTCTCAGTTTAATATTAAAATATGGATTCAGCATGGTCACTCGCAAAGAGCTCTTTGTTGATAATGTCACCGTACACATTTAAAGCGCGCGCGCGCGCGCGCACACACACACACACACACACACACACAGAAACACAGAAAAACCTAAGGAAACAAAGAGAGAAATAGTTCTTTATGTAGCAAAGACTTTATTTTACTACCTGGTTCTTCTTACAGCTGCATTTCTTACTGCCAGTTTATAAGTACTATGTAGGACACTAAAAGTATTATTGCTAGGTTAAGACTTATTTGTTACGAGGATATTAAAAAATGGACTACTGCTAACAAATAGCATCCAAATCTAGTTAGAAACCAACCCAGATGTCACAGAAGTCAGCTCAAAGTGAATCTGGGGACCAAGAAGCCCTAACTTTTCACAGACATTTTCTTCATGTTGGATCAACATCAAAAAGTCGATGAAGACAGTCATTAAACTGTACATGTAAAAAATGCTGTGAGCTGAGGCCTGGTGGTGCAGTGGTTGTATGCGGGACTGCGGCCCACAGGGTTGACGGTTCAAATCCGGCAGCAGCTCTGCAAGAGCAAGGCTGGGCTTCCTACTCCCACCAGGGCAGTGATGCGGGGGAAAAAAAAAAAGATACTGCCCTTGACTAAAAGGTAAGGACATTCTTTTAAAAAAATGCTGCATTAGTGCACATTTTGCACACATTCTCAGTAAAAGCAAAAAATAATTAAGAAAATAAAACATTGAGGGGTGAATCATCTAAACAGGGAAATTTTATTCTTTTGCACCCTAGTGATGGCCTTTGTAAATTTATTCAACCTTTAAATAAGGCATTTGAGAATTGAAACCACATAAATTCTGAGAAAGTCAGTTCTAACAGAGCAGATGTCTTCATGAATTAAACTCAGGGTTCAATTTGTGATGTCATGTACAATTTACTAGTGTTGTGACCTCAATAGCTCTATGTGTGATATTGTTAATAAAAACAATAATAATAATATCATGCATCTCCCCGGACTTCACGTTTCCTTCAAGAAAGGGCTTCATAGAGATGCTCTAAACTCTCAATCTACCTCTTCAGAAGAAGAATGAATTACCAGATTGTTGACTGTGGCGGTTATGATTTTATATCAAATTGACAGTGTGTACATGTGTGCTAATCCGGGTAGACTAGAAAAACAAACTCATAAGCACACATATGTATATTTGGGAGAGGTTTATATACAAGAGGAATGGAACACTGAGGAAGCATCCCAACCCAGTTCAAGCTCACAAGTCTGACATTAGCCCATATGTCTGATACGAATCTATAAAGTCTTTTTCAGATTCACAAGGCACATGCAATTACATCAAATGCAGGACAATCACAGGCTAGTGGGTACAGAATCTTGTGTATCCAGCAGTGTTGTAAGCATCCCAGCACTGGCAAGGCCCTCTCTGGCTTCTCAAGCATCTCAACACTGATAGGAGTCTCTCCATGCCCTTTCCAGCTTCAGAGGTCTGGTTCGATCAGGGTGAGCCCATGTGGTTTCTCCTCTGGGATGTCTCCTCTGGGAGTCAGCCTTGTGTCTTGTGAGCAGAGCTTCCCGAGGGACTGAGTAGTAAGTCTTTCACCTCCAAGGAGGAAATACAGCCAGATTTCCCAGAATTCCCAGGAGAAAACCATGCTCACACAGAGATCTCATTGGCTATCTCCAGATTGACATGCTAGACTCCACACCTAAACTCTTAATCCTCAACTTCATACCAGATTGGTGACTGCCACACCATGTGCAAGGGTGGAGTCCAACCTATCAATCAGGTCATAGCCTGATGATGCCTCCTTAGGGTATAGCCCTTTCTATTTAAGACAGACAGTGGAAATTCTCTACCTCACTCTTGCCCTTGACCTTCCTGCTTGCTGAGACTGTTGATGTCTGCCTTCAGGGGCAACCCCATGTGAGCCACTGGACTGGAAAGCTGTCAGCGCCCTGCCATGTTCCCACCGACTTGCACTCATTGACCTGTGGTCTCACTGCACCCTGCTTCCCCTTTCTGTGTCACTAGCCTTCAGTTATGTGAGTCTGAAGAGGGTTCCAGCTAGCAACAGATCCACAGACTTACGTTGGAACAGGCTGGGATGTCTTCGTGATAGAAAACTACTTCTTGAATAAAATTCTGTTATACAGGGGCTGAGCCCCAGTGGCGCAGTTGTTGTGCGCGGGACTGCAGCCCACTGGGATGGAGGTTCAATTCTAGCAGTGGCTCAGAGGAGCAAAGGCTGGGCCTCCTACTCCCACCATCAGAGGGCAGTGATGCCAAAAAAAACAAAAAAAAAATTCTGTTATACGTATATGAGCGCTATAGGTTTTGTTTCTCCAGACAAGCCAACTGCAGTAGTTCAACAACTTCATGTCAACTTGAAGATAGAACAAGTGTAGGGCTGGAGATAAATTAGCTTGTCTTCAGGTAGCACCCTGATGGCCTTACTTGGAACTGTGACTGGGATATCTCTCTCCCTCACTCTCTCTCGCCCGGCCTTCACCTTCCTGCTTGCTGAGAAATGCTGAGATCCTGAGAGATGCTGGAGGCCTGTGATGTTTCCCATCAACTTTAGATTGCACCCTCTGGTGGCCTGTGATACTCCTGCATTCTGCAACATTGCATATAACTGCGTGACTCAGAAGAGGGGCTTATGGATTTTTATTGGATTCACAGACTTGAATGAGACTGGACTGGGGTATTTTCTTGATCTATTGTAACTACTTCTTGATATTAAGCTCATTCTTACACATATGTAAGAGTGTCGCTGGATATCACTAGACAACCTAGCCTAACAGAGTGACTTTCAGAAAGGATCTAAGTTTAGATTCTATGACCCACCTGCTTCCCCGTGCTTCTGTTTACAGTGACCTGCTTGTATACACAGGTATGTGATGGCTGGAGTTAACCAACTGTTCTAGTAACCATGGCCAGGTAAGTACTGGCAAGTTCCAACACACTACAAGGCTAAATCCACATACTTTTCTGTAAAGACCACAATTTGATTCACCATCTTCATGATTTTACTGTCGTTCATTTGGTTCCAAAGTTGGATGAAGAAAAATATTTTTTAAAATAAAAATAAACTATATATTATAGAAATAATATATTTATTTATACCTTATCTCCTTAGTATCCCAACAAAACTTGTATTGGGTCTGAAATCACATGTTAAAAAGAGAGATTACAACATACTAGTCTATTACATATAGGCTCTTACTCCTATTAGTGAGTTCAGTAGTGAAAGAATACTGACAGGTTTCCTCTTTACGATATCATCATTTACTAACCACTACAAACAACAACAGGGCATACCCATGGTGTCACTGAGTCGATCTAGCTCAGAGTGCCCTACAGAGCAGAGGTGAACTGCTCCTTTTGGTTTCTGATACTTTATGGAAGAAGGATAACCTCATCTTTCTCCCCACGATAACTCTGGACCACCAGCTTGTGATGAGCAACCCAGCGTGTAACCTCTCACGCAACAGGGCACTTCCAAGACAACAGGAGCCACTACAATTTACTAGTTCTTAATTTGTGCCAGACACTGAACTATACATTTTTTAACCCTTAATTTAATCCCCAGAAAGCTTCTACAAAGCAGGTACCACTATCTTCATCTTCCAGGAAAAATGTCTCTTGAGATTCTGAAGGTTGGCTTACCTATGTCACAAAACAGTGCTATGAAAAATTTGAATCATAGTCTTTTCACATTTTATTTGCTATTAATAACAGCTTATCCTCCTCCAAGTAGAATTAGAAAAACTCTGTTGTACAAATATATACTTTTCAAATAAGGAAAAAAATACACAAATAAAGTTATGAGACTCAATTTACAAATCTTGACACCTTTTCTTTCCTGCACTCTCTGTAAAAATTTAATTTGCTCCTTTTACTCTTTATCAAAGCAACCATACCCTAGATGAACATAAAAACTGAGGGCACAAGAGAAGGCTTCAAAAAGAATGTGGCAAAATTCAATTCTTTCATAATTCCATGCTTTGCTCATTAACCTTTTGAAGACTTTTCATACATAGGAATCTAATGTAATCTCCCTGAAGGCTCCCGCTATATCTTTATATTACAGAAACGTAGCAGTCTCTATGCACAGCATCTTTTAATGAATTAGTAATGATTCACTGACTTAATGAATGACTTCACAGTATACAAAAAAAAAGCATGCCACATATAACATCAGGTAAATAGTATGAGCATCTTATAAAGAGAGATGTCCATTGAGAATTCATTTGCAAACACCACAGATTCTACAAAGCACTGTAAAAAATCCTCTTTAATTACATAATACGAACCACAGATAACATCAATTTAAAAAGACACCAAAAACCACTATTTCATTTCAAAATACTACATAATTTAAAAACATCAATTCTACAGGCATGCCAAATTCGAATACTTACCACTTGATTTAATTTCTCGAACATAGTTGCTGGGGAACCAGCCCGTTTTGCCATTGTGAGTGCCCTCCCACCAGCCCCCTTCTTCCACTCGAGTGACATGGATGATATCTCCTTTTGTGAAAGAAAGCTCATCTTCATTTGTCTGTTGGAAATTAAACTTTGCTCTTACAACCAGCTGATTGTTGCTATTATCGGTCATGTCCTAAAAGATAAAAGGGGGTGGTGGGGTAGGGGGAATGGTGGTGAGAAATCCATGAAGAACAGACTAGTTCACTAAAAAAAACTTGATTATATTTTAATATTATAAAAATGGTCTAATTGGCAAAAAACGTCAAAAGGCAGAAAAATGTTTAAACAAATTAAGTGTCCTGTTCCCACTGACACTAAAACTATTACCATTCCACACTACAGAAGAAACCTTCTAATGGCCTAATAGATTTTACTTCTGACTTTTTTAATGACCTTTTAAATAAATACACACAATTTTCATATAGACTTATATAGACTTTTATATAATTTATCTTCTCAGCTAATATATTCTGGTCATTTTTCTATCGGTACTTACACACTTTCTTTCATCTTACATATTTAATATCACATTGTATGACTATGTCACATATTATTTAGCCAGTTCCCCATGAATGGACTTTTAGGTTATTTCCATATATTTCTATTACAAGACAGTGCTGCTGCATTCAAAATAATTGAGTGCCTAACTTTGAACAAACCCGTAAGTAAGTCTGTAGGTTTTATTCTGTTCAGGAGATGTGTAATCCATCTTAAATTATAACAGACTTTTAAAAATTGCTCCCAGTGCAGCCCTGATAGCGCAGTGGGTTACACTGTGAGCTGCCAACCCAGGGAGCAGCAGTTTGCTCCCACCAGCCTCTGCAGAAGAGATAGGAGACTTTGTGCTCCTGTAAAGATCTACACTCTTTGGAAATCGACAGAGGTGGCTCTATTCTGTTCTCCGGGGTCAATAAACGTTGCGATGACTCACTGACAAGGAGTTTGGTTTTTATTTTACTTTATAGTAGGCAGGGGACTGCCTGGAAGGAGCCTGGGTGGCATAACGGCCATGCATGAAGTTGCGTATTCCCAAGTCAACAGCCAGATGCTCCGAGGGAGACAGATGAGGCTCTCGAGCTCGGAGGGGCAGCTCGACCGTCCTAGAGGGTGGAGTGGGCTAGCACTCGGTGGCAGCGAGCTTGGTTCCGGCTCGGAAAGAAAGGAAGGTCTTACGTAGCATAAGTAAGCCTTCTGTAGTTGGTTCGGGGGTTTTCTTGGGTACGGGAGGTTTTTTCCTTCCAGTAACTCGGGAGCGCTGGCGGCACAGTGAGCTGTGACCATCGAGTCCGTGGTTTGAACCCACCTTGCCATGAGGATGAGGCTTTCCACTCTCACAGAGTTTCCATCTTACACAACCTCATCAAGCGACTCTGCCTTTCTCACAATATCAATACCTTTCTCTGCTTCCTAGAAGTGTTTCCCTCATGACTGGCGGTGCTTCATATGAAAAGCTGAAGGTGTCATTCACATGAACAGTACTGCATGATGAAAAGCATTTTTAATATCCACACACAAAAAGCACTCATTAGGAGATGCAATTTACCAGAGAGACGAGATGCTCAAGCCAAAATAACTAGTGCCACAGAGCATTTAACAAAGACTCCATGATCAGTGGACCTGTGCAGTTCATACTCAGGCTGCATGTGGTTCAAGGGTAACTGAATTGGAAGGAAGTGAATTAAAATTATCCAAGAATTCCTAAAAATGGGAATTTTAAAATACTAATAAAATAACACAGCTTCCCAGACCTGTACAGCACATCTAACAACTGAATCACAGAAGCTAAGACTAGCAGAGGGGAAAATGCTTCACTTGGTACAACTTTTGAAACCTTGGTAATAAGCAGCAACATATAAATTCAAGAACTTCGACACAGTTTAAACAAAATAAACACAAATTATGTTATCAGGTGCATCATTACTCGGCTGAAAACCAAGGACAAGAAGAAATATGAAAAGTCAACTCGTGGGAAGAAAACTACACACCAAATAAAGTAGTAACAAGCACTAACTTCTCAGTGGACACAACAGAAGTCAGTGGATTAATGAATGTCACCTTTTTGGGCTAAAGCACAGTGTTAACCCAGAAGTTCTATGTCCAACAGGAAATATCCTTTAAAAGCAATGATGACTACCAGGAGTGGAAATGGAGGAGACACACATTCTTCACCAAAAGGTACACCACACTAACAAGTGTGAAGGAAAAAGCAATATACAATAAAAGGGAGATTAGTCCCTTACGGAAGTAGGAACAGGCTTTGGGAGGAGTGCAAGAGTTTAAGTCAGCAGAGAAAAATGCAAAAATGATGACCTACATGAATGGACACATGGACAGACATGCAGACTGTGGGAGGGAGAGTGAGACTATACCCAATGAACACATACAGGTTTGACATGGGTCATTTTTGTCTGTTTATTTACCATTGATCAAATCTATCTGTGGTAAAGTATACATGGAGAAAAGATATAAAAATTTCTCAGAGTTCTAACATTAATTGTGGTAGTGATTGTACAATTCTTCTTGATATCATTGAACACCTGAACTACTGAATTGCATGTTATGTGGATTAGGTGCCCCTCAAAAAGTAAAAAATAAATAAACAACAACAATGAATAAAGTTGTCTGACATAAGCAAACACCTGGACAGAATGAGTCACTGCACCTGAGGGCTCAGAAGTTTCATCTCAGGACACATCACAAGGTAACAAAGGGTGACATGGTCCAAAAAGATAAGAGGCCTTCCAAGGAGAACTACTGGTCTCTCACCTCTCAAAGACCTACAGAAACAGTAAGTCCAACAGATCAATAATCAACATCCTCTACAAGTCCAAGACCGAAAGAACTGAATGGTGACCAGCTACTCCTACCAACTGCTCTGAAGCGATTCCCTTTAGAGCAGCAGTTCTCAACCTGTGGGGCACAACCATTTGGGTAAAGTGACCGCATTTTAAGCGGGACACCATTGATTGAGGGGAGGGGGGTTCCTTGATTAAAAATTTGGTCGATATGGAGCAAAATTTTCATAGAATGCAAAAATAGTATTGTAATACATTTATTTTAATTTTAAAATGCCACAGGATGTTGTTAAATTGTTAAAAAGCGGGACAGCTGGTCACTTTACCTTTAGGGGCCAAATGACACTTTCAAGGGGTCTCCCAATTTATATTAGTGGCAAAATTAGTTATTTAGTAGCAAAATAAGTTTATGGTTGGGGGAGGGTCATCACAACCTGAGGAATTGTATTAAAGGAAGGTTGAGAACCACTGCTTCAGAAAGTGGGAGAGAATGAAACTACTTGGTATGGCTCTTCTAGACATCATCTTTTTTTAACTCTCAGAAAACGACTTGATGAGGCCATGAAAATACGGCTAGAATGAGGGTGCTAATCAATTTTGTCATAAAATGAGCTGGTTCTGAAGCAAGAAGAGAGAATCTCACAATCAGAAAGGAAAAGTAAAAAATGTAACACATCCGAGATGGCTGAGCAGAGATGCGAGCAGTGGGGATGAGACAGAGGCAGGCGTCTCAAACCAGGTACCTTTGGGCCCTTATTAGCACAAAAGGAGCTTTGCTTTGTAGCACTTGCCTGAGCAGAGTAGACAGGGGCTAAGGACCAAACACAAGGAAACAAATACTATAGACTAAACAACTGCACCCTAAGCATGTCTGATCCGGACTTATAACCGGTTAAGTTCCTTAATAAACCCCTATAAACTATCGGGGTTAATTAAGTCCTATAGTTGTGATAATTGTCTGAGATTTCTAACCGACCATTTCAACAGATTATGGAACCCAGCAGAGAAGCAGGGTGCTATGGGAAGAATAGTTGGTGTCAAAATAGGGTAAAGATGGTGAGAGGTATATCTGACCTCGGCCTCAGAGAAATCATCCTCAGACAGGTATAAAGTTGAATTCTTAAAAATTAATTAATTAAAAAGTTGAATTCTCCTTCCCCCTTAAGGGAGCCAGCGGAGATTGTCATTGACAATGCCGGCTGCTATGGCCCAAGTCTCAGTCCCAGATGGGCACTCAGGACCGACCGGTAGCATCCTATTCCCTTCTGCCAAACTCTAGCTCCCCCCTGCTCTGCTCAGGCAGCAAAATACTACGCAACTCAGCTTCCTTTCTACTTCTATGTGCACATTGGCTGAGCTGATCAGGGAAGTGGTGCTCATTTATACCAGGGGTCCTCAAACTTTTTAAACAGGAGAGCAGTTCACTGTCCCACAGACCATTGGAGGACCGCACTACAATTTTATGTGTGTGTGTGTGTGTGTGTATACACACACATATACATATATATGTATATATATATAAACAGTGAACAAATTCACTGTGGGCTCGGGGTGAGCCAAGTGCTAAGCAAGACAGGCAGCAGCAGCAATAACACCTGGCAGCCAGATACATGTCCTCGGTGGGCCGCATGTGGCCCGCGGGCCCTAATTTGAGGATGCCTGAATACAAAATAGTCTGATCAGCTTTTTACTATTGTAAATGGCCATTGTCAGATGACACAGCTAGTAAATACACTTCTAAATGAACTCGTAGATGAAAGACGCTATCAGTCCCAGGAGCTCTGGTGGCATCGTGGATTAAGGGTTGGGCTGCTTCATCAGTTCAGGTGCAACCTTGGACTCCACGGGAGAAATATGAGGCCGCCTGCTTCTGTGCAGATTTATAGCCTCAAAAATCGATGGAGCAGTTTCATTCTGTTGTGAAGGGTCTCTATGAATCAGAATGGTTGGCAATGAGTTTTTAACGTAATCCCATGTGCAACTGCTAAACTAGAACTAGGGGAAAATACAGCTAAAGAAGATCATTGGAGGGGAGATAACATACTAGAGCATTTATTCAATTAGTCAAAAGAAGCCAACAACCAAAAAAACCCTCACTCCCATGGAGACAGTAGGACCCCCCTCCACTCCCACTCTGGGTTTCCTAAACATTGTAACGATTTATGGGAGTAGAGAGCCCAGTCCTTCTCCCCCAGAGGTGCTGGTGGCTTTAAACTGCCAACCTTGCCAATCCCAGCCTACTGTGTAGCCAGAACACCACCAGGGCTCCTAAAGAAGGCAATAAACAATGAGATAGCGACGTTTGACAAAGGAACAAATATCAAAATGGCAGACTTAAAGCCAGCCAGATGCAGTAGTAACTGCATTACAAATAACTGTACTAACCACCTCAGTTAAAAGACAAACACTGAGTCAAAAGCAAGAACAAATCAACTATACACTTTCTATAAGAGTTACATCACAGATAGGTTAAAAAGAATGAAAGAAAATTTACAACATACAAAGTATAAGCACAAAAAGAGTATGTAATAATATTATTGGATAAAGTACATTTTAAGAAATGGACTAGAGAGTTAGAACAATTTAATAGTAATAAAACACAGGAAATAAAGTATTAAAAAATAAAAATGATAAATGTCACTAGTCAAGAAGCCATAATATATGAATAAGACTTCCAACCTCAGATTAAGGTAGCAAAGAATCCCTTTTCTCTGAAGCTCCCATTAAATATTTCTTAAAAACCTGAACTTTATTCAAAAGGATTCTGAACAGCAAAAAATAAGAAAGTGGACTGGTGGCTAGCGTTTGCTTTGTATTTTTGTTTGTTTCAAATCTCTATATATTGGGAAGGAGGTGCTTGAAAAGCTTTGCAACTAGCAACTAACTAAAACTCACAGAGCCCCCCGCCTCCAAAACAGTAATAAAAGTGTGTTCTCTGGTCAAAGACAGCTACAAACCTCGAGAACAACCCCAGGCCTTGGGCCATACCCAAAGACAGCAGGCAGGTCTAGTCCACCTGCATCAGTGGCACTAGAAAACACCAGTCTCACTTTCGAACCTCCAACTAACGACAGCACTGTAGTTCAACACTCACTGTGACAAAAGTCCCAGCTTCGTCTCCTCATCTCCTTAACCAGCCATTGCAGAAAAGCAAACTACAGCAGAATGAGCAAAGGTCAGGTGGAGCCCTATCCGCTCCTCTCCACCAGGTGATGGCACATCGCCCCTGGAGCTTGCACGGCTCCTCCCCCAGCCCTTCACTCAGCACATGGTGATCCAGACCTGTCATTTCCCAGCCCTCCGCAAAGCTTCTGATGAAAACCCTCGCCAGCAGCTCCCTGCCTCCCACCCAGTTACAGAGAAAAACCCAGGACCAAAATTTCCCAGCCTCTCCCAAGCAGTGGAGAGTAAACAAAGCCCAGTATTTCTTTATAACCACCACCATCACCGCCACCACCACCACCTACTCCACCACCACTGGCAAAAGAATGCCTAGATAAGCACTGCCCTTCTTTGGCAGCATCAACAGAGATAAAAGTAAAAAGCCTGCAGTAAATGAGCAGCTCAAAGGACAAACAAGAACTTTTCTTACATCCTGTGGGGTCAGCATCCTCCACCTCCACCATGTGGTCCCAGAAAGATTAGGGAAATACCTTCCCTTCCAGTTAGTGTACCACAAAAGGCTGAGTAGGCGCCCTGCCAGCAACAAGCAGACCAGAGGGCAGATCCAGGGAAGTAGTCGTCACTGGAGTACAGCTCCTACCTGCCCTCCAGAAAAATCAGACCCCACAGGCACCATGATTTGCGATCAATCAGGAGTCCTAGCAACACCAGATTACCTTGACCCAGAATTAATCGCAAAGTCAAGTAGGGTTTGGAGAAATTGGAAACCGCATAGACTGCAGATCAGAACTACAAAATGGGGCAACCACTAAGAAAAATGGTCTGGTATGTCCTTAAAAACTTGGAATTAGAGAGAGCCTATGTCTCAGCAATTTTTCTAGTTGGTATGCATCCAAGAAAACAAAGAGTCATAACACAATACATACATGCACATTCATATTCGTCGCAGCATTATTCACAAAAGCAAAAACAACCACCACTGATGACAATGGGAGAGTGGATACACACAGTGAAATACTACGCCAAGTTACAGAACAGCGATGAATTTGCAAAACATCTCATAACAAGGAGGAACCTGGAGGTCCGTTAATGTAGATGAAATAAATCAGTTCAAAACGCCAAATACGTATGAGATCACTACTATAAAGAGTCAAGAAAAGGTTCTCACTCTAACACCTCACACTCTACCACGTCACATTCTTTAACGGTGGAAGGGTAAGGAGGGTTATTTACTAGCAGGTAGAGATGTGCTAACCTAGGTGAAGTAGAGGGCAATACAGAGTAAGAGAGAAGTCCAAATTGGTGAAAGCAGGAGTAGCCACTGGGAATAGTGCAAGAGTCAGAGGGAATAAATATTCTTAGATAACCAACCCTACAATAATGAAGACACACATAGATGTATGGATAGCACGGGGTCAAATAAGTATGGGAGGGAGAGTGGGGCAATACCCAGCCATAATTGTCGATGTTACAGTTTTTATGTAATAGGTTTAACTTAACAGAAGATACTTAAATGTGAGTATCTATCTTTGCTGCAAGTATATTGGCGAATGTGGTAGAACACACAGGGGGCAACGTTTAAGAACTTCTTAGATATAACCGAATATTTTGAAGGAATGAGGAACTGGGCCAGGGTGCTCAATACCATGGTCTTGGGGAAAACCAACGTCAGCTGGAGTAACAAAGCCAACAAAGACAATATTCTACTTTCCTATGTAGTGACACTGTCTTAAAAGTTTGTGAGGGGTGTCTATGGGTCTCTTCTGTCTGGAGGATAGAAGACACATGAAACAACTACTTCAGTGGGCTAACAGACCATGCAAACACCAGTCTGTGTGACCCTGAAACCAGAGGAACTAAGTGATGCTCAGCCACCATTACCAACTATTCTAAAAGGAATCTCATTAGAAAGCTCTGAATAGAGGGGGATAAAAATGTGGAGTGGGAAAAAAATCTCCGCTTTCTTTGGAGGTACGCCTTCATATTATCTTAGTTGTCATGCTGTATCGTAATTTTCTGTTATGTGACCACTGGTTATAATATCTGGGTAATGGATACACATGATCCTCCTACATTAGTTCTTACACATTCGTCTGAATTTATAAGGATCACAAAATCAAAAGCTTAACTTTTAAACAAATAATAATAAATAAATTGATAGAACTTAAGACTATACTCATTTTAGATCTTTATTAAACAGTATTAAATAATATTGATCACTAATTATGAAATCAGTCCCTATGACAGTTTAAAAAAAAGTGGAACAAAACTCAATAAAAGATAACAAGCTTCCTTTTTTGGAGAAAGACTGGTGGAACCTCTGAGGCTACAGCCGTTAGGTCACATTTCAGGTCTGGAAAGGAACCTTACTCCCATGACTTATACCC
Source organism: Nesogale talazaci (assembly GCA_004026705.1). Taxonomy (NCBI): domain Eukaryota; kingdom Metazoa; phylum Chordata; class Mammalia; order Afrosoricida; family Tenrecidae; genus Nesogale; species Nesogale talazaci. The sequence goes on along the minus strand of PVJH01000539.1, from coordinate 161,671 downwards.
AAAGAACACACATCTATTCAAACCCCCACACCTCACTGCTACGGATTAATGACAAATCAAAGTGACGCTATCACACAGGGTAGAATTTCCCCTGTGAGTTTCCACTGTAACTCTTTATGAGAATAAAACGCCTCATCTTTCTCCCACAAAGTCACTAGTGGCTGAGAACTGCTGACCTTGGGGGATTACAACCCAAAACATTACCACTCTTTCATAAAGAACATATGTTCACTTTAAAATAACGCTTTGAGATCTAAAGGGCAGCATTTATCCACGGTCAACGTTGAGAAAGGTTAGGAAAGAAGAAATGGAAACAGGATTAAGTTGGATAAGTGACGCTATATTGTGGGGATTGCAATAAGTACATGAAACAATTGTTGAATGGAAAGCTGATTGGCTTTGTAAATCTTCATTTAATTCACAATGAAAAGTTGGGGGGAGGAGTTACAGATAAAAAAAACTGCATGAAAAGGAAATCATGCCATAACAACTAATCAAAATAAGTACTAATCACCCTTTAAACTCAAAAGAAGAACTGGATATTTGGAATGGCAAATGGAAGCTAAGTCATGTCAGATGCTCTGACAGCCTTTCCATACTTCCTTCATTTAGCACTCTTATTCCTTTTCTAGATTCTGATTTCTAATTTCCCTATTGTACATGGCAATGTATTTGACTTACAATAAAATTTTTTTTGCTAGCACTATATACAATGTTGTAGAGTATAATTTGTGGATGTTAAAGCTTTTATGTTATGTTGCCAACCCCCAGAGACAAGTAACGGTCAGATTTATAAAGACGCATCTAATACAAGGCAAAAATAATAAATTCAGATCCAACTTATGATGAACTTATCAGAAGACAAGTCCCTCTTAACATGGAGAGTGCCTATCCTCTCATTATACACAATGCTACATTCATTACTTATAATCCATTATATACGTGGAAGATTGACAAAATTTTCTTCATTTTTTAGGCTGCTTGTTTTTTTACTTTTCTTTCCCTACTTTGCTACCAGATATTATCAAGAATTTCCTCTTCTAGAACATACAGCCTGACTCAATGTCCTCTAGTCATTCTTCCAATGAGAGAAAAATAAAACTACATTTCATTACTTCTTTATACTTCGAAGATGCTTTATATGTATACTTTTTTATATGTATACTTCTTATCCCCATTTTACTTTCTTACCCCTACATATTTCTTATTCCCATCCTTCTAAGTACTTTTACATACATACATATTTCATATTTCTCAGTCATGTACGGTAAATAATAAAATACTATGCATATAACCATGAAGGTATTTTAAAGCATACATCACAATAAACAAATTAATGAATATTAAAATAAAATCTCCCTAAAAAAAATGTTTCTCAGAAAACATTCATTAAGCATAACATCTGCATAATGTGGTAAGAATCAAATCCCAAAACACATTCAAAGATTAATGGAGGCAACAGCTAATCATCTTCTAGTTTTTTAACACTGTTCCAAGATAAATACACAATACTCATACCCTCGAAATATATTTTACGTAACAAAATATCTCAAACTTACCAAACTTCGATACTGGCCCTGGAACAATTTTGAAGTCCGACTGTGCAAAGACTGGGATCCAAGGGAATCGAAAGACTTTATTCGATGAGATGAGGGCCGGGCACATACAGAATCACTTCCCAGTCCAATGTCTGAAGAGGTCGTGCACACAGGAAAGAGAAAGAGCTGAATACGCCTGATCCATGCACTCTCGATACGCACTAGACTTTAAAAATGGGGCAGCCATAGAGACACGCACCAAGTGACCTGAACAAAGGAGGCCATTGACGCGGTACACAAAGGGCAGATTCTTTGTCTACTGTATAAATGACTTGCATTCATTCCCCAATTACCTTTCCTCAAATTATCAAGCGATAACTGTTTATTAGTGCTCTTCTGGTATAATTTTCTAAATGTTTAATTTTTTAACATATTCACAAAGCACCTTACTTATGAAATGCTTTCATTGTTTAGCATCCCTCTTCACCTGGGAAAAAGTAAATCTCTCAAATTCATTGATTCAGCAGGGGAAAAAGGACTTACTGCTCAATAATACTGCTCAATAATACCCACTTTTCCACTTCATGAAATAAATAAAAATTACTATCTTGCAACACAATCCTCATTTAAAACCAACAGAGCACTCATATCTTTCAGTCAGAGAGAACCTTTTGAGCACTCTTCTCTCAAAGTGAAGGTACATAAGCTCAGTTTACTTCACCATGTCGTCGAATGGATCAAAGGAAAATACTTAAGGGGCTCCTTACTCCTATGAATTCCCTCCAGGAATACACACCCCACTAAAGTGAACCAACAAGTAAAGGTTGGAAACTCACTTCTTAGAACTTAAAAAAGAAAACAAAAACTAGAAAGGCAGTATTTTCCTCCTTGAGAAGCTATTCTTCCACATTGTTCATAGCAATTTCTAAGTTCATATGGGAATTCTTCTATAAAAGGACATCTTAACCTGATCATATCCAGGTCAGATTTTTCTAGTTGACATATTTGGATGGGTTCATAAAGTGTCTTGTAAATGTTTTAAATTAGTTGTCAACATTGAAAAAGCCTGAAGAGTGCACAGAAAGCCCTAAATTTCCAGTTTTTCTTTAATAGCTTAGTATACAGCAACTCAAGGTATATATTATATATTCCCTCCTAGCTCAGCTGGTCCAGAGCTATACAGGGGGTACAATATATAAAGAGAACATGGCGAGTGAGGGGGAAAATTAGGGGCTGATACCAAGTGCTCAAATAGAAAGCAATTGTTTTGAGAATAATGATGGCAAGAAATGTACAACTGTTCTTGACACAATGGATGCATGTATGGATGGTGCTAAGAGTTGTGCAAGGCCTCAATTAAAAAAAAAAACACGAATCTTCAATCAATCCTGCTGCTTCCTAGAAATTCTGTTTTCACACAACAGTCTGCTATCAGATCATCTCTAAAAAGTCTTCCTACAATTCTAAACTTTCATATTTTGGTACTGTTAAACTTCATAATGACAGAGGTTATGTGGATTTAACCAGCTTTATACAATCTCAAATACAAAGCCAGCTACCAAAAAAAAAAAAGACTATCACAGAGATTTTACCCACAGGGCCCACGTCCCCACGGTTCTCTACTAACCCCAGCTCTCCTGGGAATGGTTAAGCTCTCCCAGGAATTTTTAAAGCAAAATAAAGACGTACTGAAGACTTTCACATCACCAGTCTTGCTTCTGTCCAATTTAATGGCAGATATGCACCCTTACACTTTGAGAACAGAAATGGATTTCTGAATAACTGAAGTACAGGATAAAGCATTAAGTAATTTTCTTACAGCCTTTAACTTTCTTAAAGCCTCTAGAACCTTGGAGACAACAGTTTAAATCATCTTATTGTTAAATTGGTCAGTGAACAGAAATCTTGGGGGAGGGGGGGAGTCATTATATTCACAGTACAAAAATAAAAATTAAGATCAAGCAGTCAACAAAAGTTTTACCAGCAGAGAGAGATCACTCTTGTTTAAGAGCTGAGGGAGAATATGAAGTGTCTTTTATAAGGACCAATGCTATATATTTTAATTACAATGCATATACAATAATAATCATAGCTACATGAAAAACACTTTTACATGAGATGACATATTTGATCCAAGCTTCTTTCACTCTCGATTGTTTATGCATAAATTAATAATTCTCATACTTTATTCATGATGCTACCTGGCTTATGAATTAAAATTCGCATCATTATTCTTTCTTAGTATTCTCCTATGACCATGACTTTTACTAATTCGCACATCTACTTAAAATGTAGATGGGAAAGCATCTAAGGTGAATTCAAATGCCATCTTTTTTCCCTATGAGTGACCCGCAGAAGTTTTCAATGACAATAGAGTCGAATTTAAGAATTATTTGTATATTTATGTACCTGTGATATTCTTTTTTTCTGTGTGCCAGAGACTACTGTTAATATCTCATTCAAAAATTTTGGCAGAGATGGATATTATCAGCAGGTTTTAAATAGCTAGCACATGTGGTTATGGAATGTAAATATACCAAATTCTGTGTAACTCCCCAGTTTTTTTGTATGTCACCTTTATAAAATACCACACTCATTTGCGAAGTAGCATTAAAGGATGTGACAATTTTAATTACCCATATCTACCTTTTCATATCTTTACTTTCCTATCCCCTCCTCTTGTAAGTTCTAATTTAGTGGTGTTTCCGAGATCTTCCATTGGAACAGGTTTATAAGATGCTCAATGTTAACCCTCCAAAAGTTAAGCTGTGAAAGCATAGGCCCTGTCCAAACACCACTCGAGGTTACAGTCTGCTCGGAGAATGGACAGGCTTGGATGGAGATGGTTTTCTAGCCTCCAGCCTGGGCAGGCCTCATTTCCAGTTCTCCAATAATTGGAGGAACCAGGCATTTCCCTCTGCCCACTTCTTATCATCCGCTTAGTCAGTAGTATAGTCAATGCGCCCCCTCCCCCCCACCCCAAAGCAAAGCGTGTCATACCCTCCACAAGGAAAAGGAGCGCCAACGCCAGGGACTCAACAATACATTTGAAGTACCAAGATGACACTGAAAAGTGAATATTATAAAGTAAGCTTAAAGGGTTTGCTATTCAAAATAGCTTTCAGTCTAAGCTTCCTGCATGAAGCTTAGAAAATTTAAAATCGGTATAGGTAAATGGGGAAGGACTGCTTTAAGATGTAGAGTAAGGGGCTGCGCCCCGGTGGCGTCAGTGGTCGAGTGTGGGACTGCGGCCCGCGGGCTTGGCGGTTCAAATCCAGCGGCGGCTCTCAGGAGCAGCACTCGGTAGCGCCCACGACCACCAGAGGCAGTGATGCCCACAAAAAAAAGATGTAGTGTAAGTAATGTTCCTTCTTTTTGACTCACACAGTGATCTAGGATGCAATTTTTAGGCGTCCTCCAGAAAAACAAAGGACTTCTCTACAGGTATCAATGTAGCTACAGACTGTGAAAGCTCACCATCACATCCTGGCCTACGAGCCAGTGGAAGGGGGCAGTGTGAGTCTTTCCTCATCTCCACTTAGGGAGCAACTGGTGCTGGAAAAACTTCACATGGCCATTCCTCCCAGGTGCCCTCACAGGTGTCAGGAAACCTTGATCAGGCAGGTGTTTACTTTACAGAAGCAACTCACGGGCCAATGCCATCATGATCTAACCTCTGGAGAAACTCCTTACTCAAGACAAATCCTTAACATAAAAGCTCGTAGGCAGGTACTTCTAGTGTAAGATAACCTGCAATTCTTCCCGGGTAGAGAAAGCACTGTTACTCTGCTACATGCTCATTTGAGAAATCTCTATGCCTACAGGAAGGAGAACACATGATATCCATCACAGACCTCTCAGGAAATGTTTTTGCTCTAACTCAGGGGGAGAGGGAAAAAGCAACAATCAAAGATTTACTGCAATAAAAGCTTATTTTAAAAATTCAGTAATGATTGGCTTGCCTTGTTAGTAGAAAACTAAAGGTATTCTCCCTTTGTTTACCCACCCCTTAAGTGAAATTAAAAAAAAAGAGAGTCTTACCTGCTGTTACTTTATTTAGAGTCACTAAGGAACTGAGGACCTTGTTAAAATTCTGCCCCTGATACAAATCATTTGCATCAAATGTCTGAAAGGAAAAATTACACAAGCAAAATTAGTAGAGTGTTCTGTTGTGTGTCGGATAAATTAAGTTTCCCCCTATGTATAGGATCCCACATGTAAAAAACCCTAAAAATGAAAGCACAATCTGACAGAATGAAAACTGAGGGAGCTCAGCTTGACGGTATTAAATCCATTTTTAAGCCACTAGTCTGAGAGTCCATTCTTCACACCAAGTACTCATCTCTACGTTCTTCATCTTTATAACCTGAATGAGGCATGTGCTCTTTAAAAATAGTTTATAAAGGTTTACTATACTGCTGGTGCCCAATAAATGGTTGGATGCAAAGTTTGGCAATTCTTTTCTGTTTAAATTAGGGTACGGATTTTCTTTTCTATTCAGAGGAAAGGCAGAATGATCGTCCATTCCAAAGCTAGTGACCAGTTTACTGGTGTCCATCATTTGAAATTTCTCAATCCCTTTTCGGCCACTAGGAGTGACTTCTTATGGCCCTTTATTAAAAAAAAAACTAAAGAAACTAAAATCTTGGCTAAATCTCTGCTTTCTGGTTCCCACGTTGTCCAGGTCTCTCACGCCTCTCCCCATCACACTGTATTCTGCCACGGCCTTCCTGATAGCCATCTAACTCGCCACACCGCTTAGATCTTCCCAGCAACTCCCCTCCCTCCTTCTCTTCTTGACCCAGCCCTCCCCCATCCACTTTCCTGCCACTTAGTCACGGTTCTTCCAGACACATCACTTCCTTGACAGCCTGCTGCCCTCACCAAAGGAAGCTAGGTACCCCTAACAAATGTTCCCCTAGCAAATTGATCACAATTATAAAGTTACGCTCAGTGCCGACTCCAGCACAGATTCAAAGGCAGCAAGCACATCTCAAAATGGCTGGCACAGAGTAACGCAGTTTGCTGGATGATAAATGACCTGCACAAAAAAAGACGCTGAGAAGCTTTTAAAATTGAATTAACTGTTGTTATCTTTCAAAAGAAATTATTTTAAGTTAATAGTGTTCAATTCTTGAAATGAGAAATAAAGGCAACAGCCAAGTTTAAAAGTATTTAAGCATGAATAAACAAAAAGAGAAATGTAGAAATTGAAAACTACTTCAAGAAAGGCCATCAAATCACTGAGTTCAAAAAGGAGCTGAAAATAGTTCACCTTTTTAAGGTTCAAAACTGAAAATAAAATAGAATCATAAAACTTTAAAAGATATGAATGCATCGAAACAGTCTATACACATTTCTGGATCCCAAATCAAACATAGATAAAGTATAAAGTATAATTAACTGATTTACTGAAGTGATTCTTCCTATAAAAAGAACTACCCCTTGATAAATAGACTGTCAGTAGAACAATAAATTTATAATACAGAATTTAACTGTGCTACAATGGGTGTCATTAAGAATTGCCAATTCAAACAAGAGTACCTTTTAAGATGACTTATACTCAAAAGGGAAAAAAAAGATGACTTATACGCATCTACTTTCATTAAAGGACAAATTTGGTTGTTTGTGTTTAATTTAATAATCTTATTTAGCATCCCCTTCCATTTATGAAAAGGGTTCCAAAATTCATGGAAAACCCCTATTTTTTTAAATTTTTATTTCTCCACTAACATTTTGAAGCCCCACTATATGTAAAATATAATGGCATACACCCCCTAACTGTAAAATACTGGAGTAGGTGATCTGCATGCCTTTTACAAGTTCCACGTTCTAAAATAGAGAAGTTAGAACATTCAAAGTCATGGTACGCTACAAAAATACACGTATAGAGCTTTCTACTAACCTTCATTGTGGTGAGATTAACAAGTCCCTGAATCCAGAATAACAGGATGTTAAAATCATGTAGTTTCCTGTTATTCCCAAACTATATATCGTTCTTACTTGGACACCAGGATGCATTTAATTGGCTAAAACTGCCCACCAATGGGCTTCAGTATGACATCAGAACTTAAATGAATATGCATTTACACCACACTACGAAACAGGAAACTAAACAATGAGATAAGACAAGTGTTTGCCGCTGGAGGGGTGGGGGAGTAGCGATGAGGGGCGGGTGGTGGCTTCATATTCTTTGCCAGTAAACTGTTTTGACTAAAGCTCTTCTCTAGAAAAAGGTAACAGATTATTTCCTGAAATAGAAATCTATTCAGCAAAAAATAAAAATCTTGCAGTACAGAGAACATTTTTATTATGGGAGTAAGATGAAAGTCCCACTAGAATGGTACAGAAATATCTCCACAAAACATAAGTAACAAAGAAAATTATGAGGGCATTGAATAAGTTGTTTGCTAGGGCAAATGCAAAATAAATGCACCGATTAGAAAAGAACTAATCTGACCCTTTAGCCGTCTTTTTCACTCAATCTAATTTTGTAAAGGACTGGAGCATAGTAGTCAGTGTTTTAAAGAGAAGACTCTGGTTCTTGGCAAGATTAAGAAGGAAGCAGGAAGGGAAGGAAGCTGAAACCATATTCTATTGTCTCCAAGCCTTCTTTCAAGTAGCATCTGGAGCAGTGATTCTCAATTGCACATGAGACTCTTTTGAGAACTTAAAGAAAAAAAAAAAAAAAACAGACCAGTTAAATTAAAATCTCCAAGAAAAGAAACCAGGCAGGCACTGAAAGTCTTTAAAACTCTGTCGTTCCAATGTACTGTCAAGGTTGAAAATCATATTGTGGTGTGGCAAGAAAGGGTCATATGAAATCTACTCCAACAACAAGGTCAAGAAGCAACTTCAAACAGCCCACAATAAAATGATTCCTTTTTTTAAAAAAAGAAAGAAAGAAAACAATAGTGGAAAAATGGAGTTAGAAGAAAATGGGTCTCAGTCCTAACCAATACCTGGATGGAATGAGTTGGTAGGCGTGGGGGCTTGAGACCACAGCGTCATGGGGCAGCAAGGTCAACTGGTAGACAACAATTCACAAAGACTAGGTTCAGCCTCCTATTTTGACGAGCAGCTTCTGGGGTCTTCAAAGCTCATGAGCAGTCTTGCGAAGGGCAACTATTGGCCTCCTCTTACCCGAAGCGTGAAGGGGCTCAGGGCACATGAAAACAGTGAGCCCACCTAGTCAACCAGGCGAAATCAGTCTCCATAACCCTGAGAGCAGAAGAACTAGAGGCCATTCACAAGTGCTCTGAAAGGGTCAACATTAGTAAACCCCTTGGGTAGAGGGGGAGGAACTATGCAGAATTAAACTCAAAATCATCAGAGTCCGAAAGACATTGTGTCTCTGGTTTCAGCCAAACAACATTAAGGTCTACAAGGAGACAATGACACTAGCGAGGTAGGCGATCCACGGTTTAATCAATCATTTAAAGATCAAAATGGCAGCATTGACCCAAGGTCAAAATGCAGACGACCTAGGAACAGAAACAGGAATCGCAGGGAAGTAAGTGCTGGTACACTCAAGGGAATGGCAAGATGGTAATGAAATAAAATGGGAGTGTAGAAGTGAGAATCTGCGTTGTAAGCCTTCACCCAATTCACAATACACAGCTAGGAGGGAGGGCACCATGGAATTGTCCCACAAACTTTTTGAAAGTCCTTCAGTAACTCCACTGACACATTGGTGATTCGAATTGAACAGCTGCTCTTCAGGAAAAAGATGTGGCAGTCTGCTTCTGTAGAGTTTTACAGGCTTGGAAACTCCAGGGAGCACTCTCAGAGGGATGAGAGGGGAATTTCAAGAGGGAACACTAAATATGCAATAGTTTTCATATTCTATTCATGTGAAAAGCACACGACAAAAACCCAAACTTATCTTTACATTTAAGTGAACTACAAATTATCTTAAACAGTTCTCCACCACTCTTCATAGCAGTATTAAGTCTATTATTTACGGTTCATTTTCACCAATTTGCTTTTAATAGGAGCAATACTAAAGAATGAAATACAACAAATACTAAACAACATAGAATAAAATAGAAGGGGCCAGAGTAATCTGCATTTCAGAGGAGGATTAAAAAAATACTCTCTAAAAAGTTTCTATTGTCTCCAGTAAGGGAAGACAAATAAGGCTGAAGTATATAAAACTGCATATTGTAGGAGGAATGAGAATGTCTGTGTAAAATACAGTCTGCAAAGCTAAACACGTCCAAATTTATGCAACTGCTCTGAGTCTCAGGTTCCTCATCCTTAAAATGGAAACAATAATTTCATGCTGTTAATGGGAAGAACGAATGTGATATGGCTAATGACCACAATGATGACAGACAGCATCTTGCAACTGACAAAAACCCAAGCTCCCTCGGCGCCAAACAACCAAAAATCCCTGCTGTTCAGTTGCTTCTGACTCATAGCGACCCTAGCAACCACATACAGGCTTTTCGAGGCTGAACACGCTTCCCATAACTAACAGAGAGCGTGTCTGTCTCCAGCAGAAAAGCTGATAGGTTTGAATCGCTGACCGTGCAGTTAGCGCCCCATAGCTGCCTCAGAGCATCATCAAGTCCTTTGGGGTTCGAACAACCCTTTCACAGGGGTGACGTCACCTAAGACCATCGGAAAACACATAAATGTTTCACAATATATAATTATATATTGCTTTGTGATTAATCTCAAGACTTTAATTATGCTTAATTATGCTCAATTTGTAACAATGAAAATACATCCTGCTTATCAAATACCACATCTACATTGCGATTCATAACAGTAGCAAACTTACAGTCATAAAGAAGCAATGAAAAAATCTTATGGTTGGGGGTCAGCCCAACATGAGGAACTGAAGTGAAGGGTAGCGGCACTAGGAAGGCTGGGAACCACTGGTCTAGCCCATAGTGCAGCCAAAGCTCCCACACAAACCAAACCCTGCTGGGAGTCGATTCTGAGGCAGAGCAACCAGTAGGGCAGAGAAGAAGCCTATCACCCCCACCAGCCCCACCCCCAGAAAGATTTCCAGAGCTGTGATGGAAACAAATTGCCACATCTTTCTTGCACTCAGTGGGACTTAAACCAAATGAAAACATTGGCATTTGCATAAAGGGAGTCAAATATGCTTCAATAAAGACAAGGGCCACCAACTCAAAGATAAAAAACTTTCTATGGCCATCACTTTTCTCTGCATCTTTCAGTGAGGGCTACGGTTTCAGGAAAGTTCTCCCTCATCATGGATACCATCATCCAAGTCTACACTGTCAACCACTTTTGTGGCCTATCACTGACCTAGCTTAAATCATATTCACCATGGTCCATCATATGAAGCAATTACATAGGTTGCCAGGAAAGTAGAACAGTAAGAAGAGCGACACACGTAGCATGCACTCATGTAGGGAATATCCTGGTCCAAACAGTCAAGTATAAGACATCTCTAGCACTTAGCACACCTACACATATTCTTGTAACTTTTAGTGTAAATCACATGTACCTGACTGGCATTACTACAGCACTCAGACACTTACTGTCATCAAGTCAATCCCCACTTAAAGAGACTAACGAATCATCTGGGCTCCTACTGCAGCACTAGGACTATACAAAATGATTCACTGTAAGGAGCCATGGTGGTGCTGCTACCAGGTAAGTGGTATATTACCAGCTGCTCTGTGGGAGCAAGAGATGTAGCTATCTGCTTCCCTTAAAGATGTGAAGCCATGGAAACCCTATGTAAGGTCACTGAGTTGGAATCCATGGCTTTGGATTTGATGTTAGGTGGTAATTATCTCTACACACACACACACACACACACACACACACACTCCCCAATATTCTCAGGAATAAGATACAGAATCCCAAGATAATACAGGATAATAAAAGATTTCACAAACTACCACCACCACCTTTGAACCACTTTGAAAAAAAATTACAAAGAAACAGAGTAGAATTATAAGACCATTAGATCATGCCACTGGCCGGAGCACACCACTAAGTCTACCTAAAAGGAAAGACCAAGAAATGCAGACGAAAGCCTGACGTTTCCTTTCCTCTCAATTTTCATCCCAATAGAGAGGAACCCCTATAACGTAGCACAAATGGAATATTTTCTCAATTTGCTATAGCTTTAATATTCTAAGTACAACTGATCATTTCAGTTTAAAAAGAAACTATTTTTGTCACAAGAAATTTTTACTTTTGGCACAGTTGGGACTGCGTTTTTTCTTAGTTTAAAAATATAATTCTGTCCTAGCACATTGTCAAATGGAATTTGTGGTTTTAGAACAAGAGTGAGTAAAATGAATCTTAAATAAGTTGTGCTATTTAAGTTTAATGCAAATGGTCCGTTTTTGTTAGGGGATGTGAAAAAGAGAAATCCAGCACTGAATTTTTGCCTCTCCTTGTGTAAATTTTGTTTGATTATAACCATTCTTACACCCTAGGGATAAAATTAAAGTCACATGATGAGTTTCTATCAATACATAGCACTTTTTAATCCAACCTGACACCCTGAGAAATTTTTTTCCACCTTAAAGCAAGAAATAAATTGAATTCAATTTTAGGGAACCCCTTGTTTCAACACTTAAAGCACTAGAACAAGAAAAACTTATATGAAAAAGAAATAACCATTAAATAACTTAGGTATTGATTGCAGGAAGGAAGTAGGTGGTTGAGAAATGGGAGCAGCTGATACCAAAGAGATGAGAAGAGAGATTTAATAAAACGTTCTGGGGACTCTATGAAACAACCAGGCAGGAAAAAAATACCAGCTGGGGACGTCTGTGGGTCATACTGTCATCGTGTAGACTTTAAACCCTCACAACGGTTTGGAGGACATGCCTATTTTATTTTACAGATGGAAGATATGAGGCTCAAAAAGACAACTTGATAAATTTATAAAGACAGAACAGGTTTTTGAACAGAAGTGAAGCTGACGATAAACCAAACCCAAGCTTTCCCCACGTTGGGGATCCTGATCCTGTTGCGTTGTCAGAGGGAGAAGTGAACCAGGGCAATAGAAAGGTGCGCGCCCACCACTGAAGAGCAGTGCTCCGTTACTTGTAAGCAGACTGCTTGCAGCAACTCAAAGAGAATGAAGTTTCAGCCAAAATACACAGTGGACTCAGCATTTCAGACAACTGCCTACCCTTGTTTATTCAAGTTTTATATTCAAGTACTAACTAGCTGCTGCTAAGCAACAGCTTTGCTATCATCACCATTTGATCTTATTAGGACTAAAGAATATACATACACAGATGTACTACACCCTTGTGGATTAACAACAAATGAAGAGTTAGCACTTAGAGCAAGCAGAGCAATGAACACACTGTGTTTAACTTTAAAACTAAGAAAGTACATTGATACCTTGGTTGTCTAACTCAATTGATTCCAAATTCATGTTCAAACACCAGAAAGTCTGAGAATTGAATATATTTTTCTTATTAAGATATACTGGCAAACCAAAGGTTTGATTCAGAGACCCCCAAAATTACACTGACTAATTCACTGTGGAGACTTTTTGTCTTCTAACATAGCGATGTCTCAGATAAGGTACTGCCATTGAGTTGTTTCTGACTTATCCAAATTAAATTAACAGTAACTTTTTAGTTTCTGTGATGGATAATTATTTTACACTTTTCACTATATTAGCTGCTTCAACCACATTAAAAACAAAACTGCTGATATGTCTCCTTAGCCATCTTGTATTCAGCTGCCAAATCAGACAAGTGGCAACCTGATTCTAATTTGAAAATGGTTTCTTTACCTCAATTGTGATTCTCACAGTTTTCCGTTTAGCTTTACTGCTGATATCACTAACTTTCCTTTGAGGCATGATTACAATATTTTACGCAAATAAAGCACACACAAAAGAGTGCACAATGGTGAATGCTTAAATGCACCACCTCACACACTATCTGTTGTCTGAAAGAAAGAGGCACTTAGACTGAACATTCCTGCCACCCTTTGTTCCTAGGCGAGACAGAATGAGTGAGTGACTCTCTCTGGATCCATTGAGGCTTTTTCAAGATCAAGTTCTTCGATTTGATTATCAAGCAGAGTTATCAACACGAAGCAGATTTTTTTCAAATGTTTCTGTTCAAGTAGTAATTTCGAGCAGAGGAAAATTTGAGCTGGCTATTCAACAATCAAGGAATCGCTGCACAAGCAAACCAAATTAAACCAAACTTTCCTTCATTAAGCCAATGAACTTTAAGAGTCAAAGAAATTAGAAGTAATTCTGGATTATGAATGCACTCCATGCCTATATTTGTCTTTAAGTCAAAAAGTTGGGTACAGTATATATTAATGTCAGTCCACTGTTTGTGTTGGTACAATGTGTGCCTTTTTCAACATTAAAGAAATTTACCATTACACATACATCTTTGATAAAAAATAATACAGTACTAAAAATGTTTCTATACACATCACAAATGGGTGCTTATTTGTTATTATAATTCATTGTATGTAAAGACATTGTATGTATGTATGAAATTTTTGTTCATAACTAGGGGCTGAACATAAGTGAACATAAGTTAGATGTTTATAACCTAGGGACTGTCTATGCGACACACAGTTTAAGAAATTTGTTTGATGACGGTAGATGGTAAGCAACTACTTACTTCAAGGTTCCACTGACACAACAGGAACAGTTTTGAAAAAATCCATGGAAATGGTACACAGGAAAAGGAAGGGAGGAAGAGGCTACCAGTAATCTAAAAAAAATTTAGAAAATCCTTGAGGATAAAATGTGCAGAAACTCTGACTGTCCAATCACTAATAAACTAGGTACAGTAAGCAGTATTCTGGCAGAACCCCACAGGAGTATGAAGGCAAGAGTTACCCATTACAAAGAATAGGGTTAAACAATACTCCTTAATGCAGTAATGAATTACAATACAAAGCCAGGTCCTTTCCTCTTGGAGAGAAAGACTAGCAGTCAAGACCTACTTTTTACAGAAAATTAGCCTGCCTGCATTGAATTTCCAATTTAAAGGAAAAGCCGGGTTGGTACAAGGCTCAAATAAGAGACACCAACCGGAAAGATGGGGGGAGGGAAATTCCTTCCACAGGTGCTGTGGCAGTTACATAATATCCCGAAAACTTGCAAAGGGGTGGAGTTTTGTCTGTCAATCAGTTGGCAGCTTGATGACTTCATTAGGAGACCCAAAGGAAATACGTACCTCACTAAAAGCAAAATACACAGACACTCTGCTTGTCTTCCTGCTGACCAGCCACAGGGATGCATTGATGCAGCCTGAGCCCTGGTAGTGGAGGAGCCACACAGAGACCTATGGCAGTGCTGAGATGCTTCCACCACCACCAGATCCACATGTCTTTCCACTCACTAGCCTGTGATCTTCCTGCAGTCAGCATCACTGCAATGGTTTCGTGAGTCTAAGAGGAATATATGAACAACTATTGACAATATGAGGTAATATCGGACTTACAGACTTGATCTGAATTGGCCTGGGAGGCTTTCTTAATGTACAAATGCTCTTTGATAAAAAGTTCTCTTACACAAATATGATTGCCTCTGGATTTGTTTTTCTAGTCTACCTGGACTTACATAGGTGCCTTTCTATTTACTGGTGGTGAGCACCCTTAAGAGTATCTTAAAAGATGTGAAAGGATAAACTGGGGCATGAGATGGGTCGGAGCACTAGCAAACACAGGAAAATGCTCCTGCAAATAATGAAGGCAAACTGTGAAACAAAATTCTGACCAAATCCCAGTGAAGTTGCCCTACCTACTAGGAACTGTGAGACTCTTGGAGACCAAAGTTTCAACTTTAATTCATAGCATCCTTAGTGAACAACCTTGGGAAGTGTCAGAGTCAGTTTAGACTCGGAGCAACCTGAGATGGAATATATGTTCCTCCGACCACTTCCACTGAATGATGACATTCTTTAGCTGGATGAATTTATCCTATCTGCTTCCACAGTTCAACTGCTGATGATAAAGGAATGTTAGCACAACAGAAGTCTTTAAAATCTCTTGCTGCTAGTGTATTGGATAATATAACAGCTTTTTATTTTCTTTTATCCCAACAACTGAAAGTGTGTTTTATTGCCAATACTTCTTACTGAACTCAGAGCAAAATATCTGAAAAATTTACAAGAAAGCTACTTGGTTGCATTCAGTACCACCTATCTTCAATTCTCCCTTTTTGGATATTACTAATGGGCAGTATTGGTTCTAGACTATGCTCTACTTTGCAGACTGCCTTAGTCATTTTGATTATTATAATAATCAGTATAGAACTAAATGCTTTTTTAAAAGCCTAATGTTTATAATTAAAATAGGATGCCTCTCCTTACTAATAAAATTATGTACCTTGAAGATATATAACATATACTATCCAGCTTAAGTGAACCTTCCTGTAAATGTATTGTAGTGTTTTTTATTCTTTAGAAATGATTATGTAAAGAGTTCTGGTGGCACAAGGGGCTAAATGTTTCTACCTGCTACTCTGTGGACTACCTGTTTTCCATGTAGTCTTTATGTATTGGCAGAACTTCAAGCTAAATATGCCGGTATAAGATCACTATAATCGGTTGACATGCTCTTGGGAAAATAAAAGAGGAAGCAAACCTGCAAAAAATGTTCTGGGGAGAATGAACAAAGATGTTATCAAAAACTGCACCAACTGCCTTCAGGAACTATATAATCAATATAAAATGGAACAACTCTAGATTCTGGGAATAAAACTCACTTTTGCCTCATGTTCAGAAGAGCGCCTTGCATTTTTACCCAGTACTGCCCAATAGTATGTAAAAGCTTCAAAAATGTGTGTACAAATGGAATTAAAAGGTACTATATTTTTCCACAGAATTCTTTAAGTCCTTTGTAGCTACTATAGTCCTCAAAACAAACAAGTCAAAAGTCTTCATTTACTAATTATAGAATGAGAATTTCTTCTTTGAGATCCAGAAAAAAATTAAGAAAGCAAAGAATACAAGGAAAAACTCTTATTCATATCCTCAGAGATTTATTATAGATATTTAAGGGGGGGAGAGACAAATACCATGAAATTGAAAACTGACTCATAAAGAATAGAAACTAAAAATACTTTTTTATTTTTAAAATGTAATAAACTGTTAACAATGGATTCAGCTGGTAGTTCAAAAATAAAGGTTAGGAAAGCTTCCATTAGCAGGTAAAACAAAGAAAGGAAATATGACAGAAATAAAAAAGCAAGAAGGATACACTTAGGAGTTCCAATATTCTTCCAGTAGTAATTAAGTCATTATCGTAGCAGACAACAGAGACCAGAAAGATTTCTTCTGAACATAGAAAAAAGAAAGAAAAGATAAAACTTTCCTTAAGATAAACTTTTGAGGACCAAGGAAAAACAGAAAGCCTTTGTCAAGAAGATCTGGCTACAAATGGAAGAACAAGCCTCTGGTGAGAAGAAAATTCTCATCAGCAGTCTGGAGTGTGGAAAACAGTGAAGCTATGTGTCCCTTTTCTTCCCTGTTCTTCAGTGGAATTATTTTTAATCTAGAAGGCTACACTAAAACTATGGGTCAAAATAAGAAAGGCATTCAGGGCTTAGGAATTGGCATGCAAAGTAACCTGTAATGTCAACATGCAACCTAAGTAAGTGCAAAAATTAGGCAAAAGATACCGTTACAAAAATTAGGGTAATCTATTGATATAAGAAGAATTCATTCATTGTACTTCTAGCGCTGGCAAACAATACTGAAAGTACCATGGACTACCAAAAAACAACCAAATTTGTCTTAGAAGTACCATTAGAATGATCCTTAGAAGTCCAGGTCAGTGAGACTTCATCTCACACACTTTGGACTGTTTGTCAGGAGAGCCCAATCTCAGGAAAAGGACATCAAGCTTGCTCAAGTAGACGGCGGAGAAAAAAGGAAGAAAAACGTCTGTTACAAGAAGGACTGACACAGCAGTTACAACAACACACTCGATCACGAGAGCAGAGGTAAGGATGGCACAGGGCCTCGATTTGTTTGGTTCTGTTGCACACAGGGTTGCTATGAGTCAGAACAGAACAGACTCTATGGCACATAAAAAAAAAAAAACAGTGACGTAACGTTGGGTAATGCTCTGTGGAACACAGAATTAAGGTTGGCCTTTGAAAACAGCATGAGCAATCAAGGAGTCATTCATCTGCCTGCAACACCCAGGGCACACTGCTCACTGCCATCAAGTGGATTCCATTCAGAGTGGCCCTAGGGCAGGACACAACTGTCCGTGTGGGTTTCCACTGACTCCTTGGAAGAGAAGCTCCATTTTTCTCCCTCAGAGTGGCCAGTGGTTTCAAAGTGCTGGCGGTGGATAGCGGTCCAACAAGTAAGTACTACGCCACCAGAGCTCTTAACGATCTTGAACTTAGTTACTAGGTACTCACCTGTGGGCACAACACAGATTTGACATGGTTCTCTCGCACTCTCAGAGAACAAAGTCTTGTGATTACCTTTCTAGAGTCCTGGTGGTGCCGTGGAGTAAGCAATATGTGTTCAAAGCAAAGTTGGCAGGTCCACCCCACCGCAGCGTTCCACAGGAGATAGATTTAAAGCCATGTTTCTCATCTGTCACATGAATTAGAGTTTACGTACTGAGTAGTTGGTTTGCAGAAGGCTAGAGTTTACAGTAAGTGCCATAAATCCTTGTTTAGTCTCCACTGAATCCTTTCTGACACTAATCCAGCAATGTAAAACTCTGCTCTCTAAGGAAGTGTTTGGAAGTCAATAAATTACTACACGCCTTATAGCAACCTTGCAGGACAATGGAGAACTGTCCTTGTGGGTTTCCGAGAATGTAATCTCCACAGGTGCAGAAAGCCTGCTCTTCCTCTAACGCAATGACTGATCACTTCCAACTGCTGGCCTTGTACGTAAGCAGATCAACGAGTAACCACTAGGCCCCTGGCACTCAACTATGATTTAGAAAGGACTCCATGACAGTGAGTTTTGTGCCCTCGCCAGCCCAGATGGGGGTTAGTTCTACCCTCAGGAATTTAGCTGAGTATGCCCTTAATGGAAATTGGGGTACCAGTGCCAACCCTAACCAAGGTGGTTATAGAGCACCAGAAACAATCCTGTAACTTGTTCTCATCTGCGAGAGTGTATGTATCGCAATTGGGTTACCTTTACAACTTTTGTAGTGCCATTTGTGGCACTGATGAATTTATCCACTGTCAATCATGAGTCTGAAAACTTGCTTCTTGGGGCTGAGCCCTGGTGGCGTAGTGGTTGTGTGCGGGACTGCGGCCCACTGGGATGGAGGTTCAATTCCAGCTCACAGGGGCAAAGGCTGGGCCTCCTACTCCCACCACCAGAGGGTAGTGATGCCTGAAAAAAAAAACAACTTGCTTTTCTCTCCCTCATAAAAAAACATGTATAAATTATATATGTTCTTTAACTGGCCTTGCAGCTGTGAACCCTTGGAATCCCTCGGGTGCTATTTGGGTTTCATGCTAACGGTCTCTCTCCCTCATCCGATTAACTTGATTTGTCTTTGTCTTTGTCTTGTTGAAGACTTCATAAAAAAAGTCTCTGTAAAGCATGTTTGAATTTTCTGTCTTTATTCTTCTAGAACACATACACGAGTAAAGTCTAAAGATCAAAAATATATAGAAATATATCATTTCTGGTATATTGTGTATATACTGATTTATTACAAATGTAGTGGTGAAAAACTGAAAATAGGAACAGTACGATGAGCAAAAATTGCAGGGCAAAATGGAGTTGTGAAAAAGATGAGTGGTAAGTTAAGTGTAAATTTCTTCCCTTTCATCAAAACCTAATAAAGTAGCAATGGGATAGAAAGGGGGAAACTTAATTAAAAGAACATTTCTATGTAAAATTCAATAGCAATTGGCCGTAATTAGAGATTACAATGATAAAATGAGAAATGAAAACCTTTGTAAACTACTCAGTGCTATACAAATAAATCTTTCATCATCTGGCATGAAAAGTTGATAGGAGGTCTGCCTGACGAGAGAAGATGAATAGCAGTAGATGGTGTTCACAGTAAGACTAAAGGGTAGACATCATCAAAACATCCACAGTTCAGCAGTGTCTGAGAACTATAGAGCTTTAAAAGACTGATGACCAGTATTTTCGTATAAAAAAAGACAATAAAATTAGGCCCCAACATTTCTTTCTAAGTGTTGCGTTTCTCTCCACCCTTCACCATATAATTTCTAACGTCCAGTATACACACCTGACATAATCCATAAAACATGGGTGAAAATGAAACTCCCTGCCATCGAGTCATTACTGACCCACTGCAATGCTACTGGGCAGCACAGAACTACTCTTGTAAGTCCCTGAGACTCTTAACTCAGTGGATCTCAACCTTCCTTAACTCAGACGGATCTCAGCCGTCACTCTTTAATACAGCTCCTCATGTTGTGCTGACGCTCAGCCATAAAGTATTTTCACTTCTACTTCATACCTGTAATTTTGCTACTGTTACGAATCGGGGGACTTTCTCTGAAAGGATCATTCGACCCCCGCCAAGGGGTCACGACCCATAGGTTGAGAACCACTGCTGTAACTGTTGAAGGGAGTAGAAAGCCCATCTTTCTTCCTCAGATGGTGGTTTTGAGCTGCCGATCTTGTGAATTGTAGCCCAACACAAAACCACTGGGATGAGGGGTCCTAGGTTTCAAAATATGTACTATATAGTACAAAATACGTACTAGATGTACTATATATTGCCAACATGAACACAATGACATGGTGTGATTATGATGTTACTACTGGCATGCTGCCTTCCTATAAACTCTTCACTACTGATTGCTATTAGTTCTACCCTAGTAGAAGTCTCTGGGCCCAAGAGTTTTGCCCTATTGAAGTGTCTGGGCCCAATCTGTTTCTAAAGTGTTTGGACACAAGGAACTACGCTGAGCATTCCCTTCCATGACTAGAGGGTCACAATGATACGTCTCCAAGAGAGTACATTAACTTTTCCCATGAAATTTCTGCTACTTCTACTGTCCAAGTACATCTCATTCATAAGTAACGATAGCTGGTTTTTACGTTGTACATTTTATGATTAAATGTATAATAAAGGTAAGACAGTTAACAATAAGCTTGCCTTTCAGCAGAATAATATTGTCTTAAGAAACGTCCAAACAACTTTACAGAGCCTGCCATGGCTATCATGGCTCTTGGTTTCAGATTTATGGTGGATATACATTAGGAAAACAATATTCATATTGTTCACCGGGCTGGGCAGTCTTTAGTGTAATTAACTTCACAACAGCCCTCAGTGTCTCTCTTGCTTCTGTTTCCAACAACCTCGAATGATACCTAGCAAAGCTAGCACTGTGAACCCATCAACTGCTCTGCTGGAGAAAGATGCTGCTTTCTGCTCCGATAAAGATTTACAGCCATGGAAACCCTGAGGTGGGTTCTACTCTGTCCTATAGGGTCCTTTGAGTCAGAATTAACTCGATGGAATGAGTTATTGTTTAGTTTGAGAATTTTGTAATAGTGCATTTCCTTAAGAGAGTCCTAATGCCCAATTCCCAGCCAATTTTACAAAGATTCGCTAAAGGTCGTCTGTGGCAGTCATGTTCTTATGTTAATTTTATAATTGAAATGTAGGGGTGGAGTCTGGCCTGTTAATCTGGAGATAGCCATTGAGTCGCCGATGAGGCCTCTGTGTGGGCATGGCTTTCACCTTAGACTCCTGGGAAATCTCGCAGTATTTCCCTCATGAAGATGAGAAGCTATCTTCCCCAGTTGTTGGGAGTTAGTTTCAGAGATGATTAACCACAGGCAACACAGAATGGCGGCGGCTGGGAGGCTGGTGTAGCGTTTGGAGAGACCACATGGCTTAGCCCTGATAAAGAAAGACCTCTGAAGCTGGAGTGGCACGCTGTTGATGGACCTGAGCCCTGGAAGTGAGGAACCATGGGGAGACCCCTGCCAGTGCCAGAATTCTGCACCCACTGACCTGTGACTTCCTGAGTCGGAAGCAGACTTTATAGACTGATTTTGGGCATATGGGTTAATATTGGATTTATAACTTTGCACTGGACTGGATTGGGATGCCTTCTTAGGGTCACATTTCTTTTGTATATAAACCCTTTCCTTATACTTATATGCGTGTCTCTGAAATTTGTTCCTCTAGTCTACCCGGACTAACACACTCATCTCCTATCTGCTTTATTTTTCCATTTCCAAGTGTTTACTCTGTTTAGAATCCAAGACCATATTATATGTTATCTACATCTGTCTTAGAAAACTTATAACCATCTTTGCTACAACTCAGTTATACAAGGGGGCTTCAAAAGTTCAGTCAAATATGAAATTAATGAAATTTCCCCACGAACTTTTTGAAGCCACTTTGTATACATGCAGCTTCCTCTACAATGCTCTACAATGCTTCACAACAGAGATACTTGTTCTCCATCTTCCTCAAAACTAAGTATAGGTCTAACAATGCTCATAAGAGTTTCTTTTTTTAGGCATCACTGCTCTCGGGTGGTGGGAGTAGGAGGCCCAGCCCCACTGCTGGAATTGAACCTCCGTCCCAGTGGGCAGCAGTCCCGCGCACAACCACTATGCCACCGGGGCTCAGTCCTCAAGAGTTTCTTAATAAATAAACTGTGTTGCATAGAATGACTGAATTGCCTGGAGAAATATTTTAAGTTCTTCACTCACAATGTGGTAGTTTTACACCATTATCCAATAAGATGCTGCAAAACAAGGTAAGTTTGCAAGTCATCTTTTAACAATAGATTGAAAAATTGGGTTGGGTAATATAAAAGTATAAATTTCTCATCTCCTAAGTTGACCTGATTAGTCAGTCCCTCAAACACCCTCGAACTCTGTACCATGTCCAATAATAAAAACTGCATTTTATATGTTATGACCAACACAAACATAGAATCCATGAAGGTTGTTATATAGTTTGCATTTTTAATGTTTACTATTAAGCGAGAAACAAATACCAAATGCCGTCAGAAAATAAGTTATTAAAGTATTAACTCAGTGCTTCACTTGTTCCAGTGTCTTCTCAGGTACCAAATCCTTTACTACAATGCATCACTTTAATCAATTTAAGTCTCATATTCAAAATGACAGTGGGTATTTTGAAACTACTACTCTTGCCACTAAACATCGTAAACTTTAAGTCAATTTCCTCTTGGTTACATATTTATTTTGCCTATGTAAATGCATTAAAAACTTTACACTGGACAAGAACTTTCTGGGTCCTGCATTGCATACTTTCCTGAAAGGATCAAACCCCTCAATTTTCCATCGTCTTCCCTCATTTCTCCTCTCCTTTATATAACTTTCATTAAGTACCAACATTCCCAACTTCTAATGGAACTTTATTTCTAATTTAGGTGTTTTAGAATCTCTGTATCCTTGCATTTTAAATACAACTCTGCTCACTGAATATGGCATATATAATAAAGCTAACCATATCTTCCTTACAATATTGTATCTGGGGCTGTTCGTGGTACTGCAGAACTATTCCAGAAATATTACATTGCAATATTACTTGCTGCTATGCATTTTTAAGTTATTGTTCCTCTCACTTCTGTATTTTTATTTCTTCTAATATGTAAAAGGGAAAATGTCACAGCTCTGTTCTGTCTTCCTCAACTAACTTCTTCTTAATTCATCTTTCCCAAATCATAGCAACCCCATCTAAGACTGGATGTCTTTGTAGAAGCAGATGGACTTATCTTTATCTGAGAAGCAGGTGGGTTTGAACGTCTGACCTTACAGTTAACTGCTCAATATTTAACGGACAGCACCACCTGGGATCTGAAAACACTCCCTAGGGAATTCTGTCAGGTTAATAGCCTACACGCTAGCACCCCAATGGATACCACCAGCTCACCTAACGTATAAAGCTTCCCTACAGAGCAAAAGTAAGCATTCTATTAAGCCGGAGTAAATTACTAATGGACACGGGGATTAATATTATCTCATTTCTAAGCACTCAATACAGACTCAGAGAAATCCATTTGAAGTACACATTTTGGAAAGAAAGTTCTGTTTCATTTTTAATTTATTTTTATTAAAAGATCATTTTATTAGGGGTTTATTACAATGCATACATCAACTGTATCAAACATATTCGTACATATGTTGCCATCGCTCTTTTCCAGGCATTTACTTTCCATTGAGACTTGGCATCAGTTCTTCCCCCACTCCTGCCCCACCCCCGTGTCTCCTTGATAGATTATAAATTATTATTTTCATATATCACACTGACCAAATGTCTCCCTTCCCCATGGTTTCTGTTGTTTTCCCCCTGGAGGGATGTATGGTTATGTGACAATCATTGAGATTGGTTCCCCCTTCCTCCTTCTTTTTCAATTTCTTAAATGTAGATTTCTCATCTAAATATGGTATGCAAAGGGGTTTTAGCTGTGGATTTTTAATCCTTGGGAACCTGTGGTTTAACTGGTTCTCAGGACATAAAACTGCTTCAAGTTAAGTACCTGTCAAAATAAAGTAAAAAAGGGAGGTAAGGCTACCTTGCCCTTCCTACCAGATGATTGATTTGAGATTGTCTGCATTTGTTTTGAAATACAAAGGTGATGACTGACAATAAATGAAACCTGACTCTCTAGGGACTGAAAGTGGGAAATAAGAAAGAAAAGAAGTCCAAAAGCGCAATACTAAATGACAGTAGTTTGTTTTTTTTTCCCCAAGAATATAGAAACAGAGGCTTTTATGCTATGTGCAAAGATCCTGAAGACTGGCCGTCATGAGCCAGGTCGGTGCTCCCTCGACAGCAGCAAAAGCAATGCGGAGAAACAGGAGGAAAAGCAAGGAAGGGGCCAGTGAGAAGCAGCTAAAACTAGGAAGAGTAGAAGAAATGGACTCCAGGCACAGAGAGCTCCTTTATCATGAGTCCTACCAACTGTAGTACTCCATGAGGACCTTTCCAAGTCAGTAATCATCAACTTAGCGCTGACAAAGTGGGAAATATCAAACAGCTTACAATCAAGGAGAGGGGTCACATACACAGGTAAGAAAACTTAGCACTACAAACACTACAAAGCAAACTGACATGTTGCAGTGGAGATGTGGTCTTAAGTAAATTTACACACTGAGCCAACACCTTGATGGGCGATAGGAAGTCGCTCCTTCCTGATACTGAGAAAAGCATGTGCGCACGAGGGCACTGACATGCGTCAGAAACAGCAGAGCACACGAGTTAAGGGTCTGGAGAGACTCACAGGTCAGACTAGATTTCTTTGACTCTGTCTCCATCATTAACAGCTGTTTGACCTGGTTTAATGTTTATATTTAACCTCTCGGTATTTGCTTCTCATCTAAAATGACTTCTACATCATAAGAGTTGTTTTAAGAATTAAGTGAGGTTATTACAAGGATTAAGCAAAGAAAAATAGACTTTAAAATATGGGCTCATGTATGTGCCCTCAGACCATAGCCGTAAAATAAATACATATTTTAAGGACGTCTCAAAGGGCTGGGCATAACTAAAACAGAAAGTACGATAAAGCAGATAGCGGAATGAGAGCCGGATGGTCAGAGGATGACTGACAGACCCTCTGAATGATGGGAACCATTCAAGGGTTGTTCCTTTGTTTCTAAGAAAGTAATATGATCGGTGACAGAGGACAGCTGGCAGGAGTTGAGGCTGAAGGCTAACGGGGTCATCCCACAGTGTGGCAGGACAAAATCAAGAGAAGCAAACACAGGAGGAGACGCAGAAAAGAGAGATCAACAAACCTTAATGATAAGTTGGGGAACAGTGTTGATTACGAGTCCTGGGTTGATGAAACAAGTGATCAAATGTCAGAAAGGTTAAGTTATGGTACATATTATACACAATTTTCAAGAAATAGAAATGGACTTGTAGACCCCACAAGTAAGCTAATTGAGAAAGCATTTCCTCACTCAGCACAGTAATGCTCCTTAAAATATTATTAAAGTATTCCATTTACAAACATGGTCGGAGGGCAATGTATTATGTGCTAGGCACTTTTTCTAGTGGCTTTGTGTAATAGGGGAATTTTTTTAAGTTCATGGGGGAAAATTCCATTTTCAAAAATAATCTCTTTTTCTTTACTTAATCTTGTAAGAACCTCACAGGGAATGAGGTCAATGGAAAACTGCCCAACAAGATATCACCATAATCAAGAAAGACAAAATCTTTCAATATAGACCAGGCAAGCTTCTTCTACTAGGATCTTCTCCCCACCATAAAAAGGTAGGTAATTCTTCTTAGTCTTCGGTCTCTTCTTCAGAGAGGTCTTCACGGGTACCTGATTTTAAACGACAGTCTACCCACATTCACAACACCGTCCCACACTCTCTTCAGCTCTATTTAGCATTTCTTTCATAATGGCCATTATCTGCTCACTTGCTTATTATCTACATTGCACCTCTACCTTTATCAATGGGAATGGGAGGATCAATGGGAGTAGGGGTACGATCAGTACAGCAGAATAATTAAGAGAGTACCCAACACATAATGGGTATTCATTAAACACCTACTAAATTATTAAATCAGTTCCTTAGCGGTTCTTTCACTGAACGCTAAAAGCTAACCAGTTTCCTACCAGTGACTATTCAAATAACTACAGAATTGAACCAGAAATCACGGAATCTAAGGTTTAGTGATAATAATTAGGTAAGAAAGTATACGTTGAAAAGGTAAAATCTTTAAATCAGATTTAAAAACAGAAGAATCAAAAATTCAAAAATTGTTATGTCCACAACAAAGGAAGATGGATAAAAGGAATCTCTAGAAAAACATGAAAATATCAAATATAAGGATAAAATCTATATACAGAGAGGAACTTAGATCAAGAAAATGGCTCACATAGTTGAAAAAGTAGCTATGTCCAATCGGTGGGCCAGATGCTAAATTGGAGGCTTCTCCTAAGTCTGGTAGCTTCCGGGGCCAATGAACCCAGGATTGGCAATAATCCCACAGGCTGCAGAGGTGCATGAACCCAAGATCAGCGAGCCAGGTTTGTGGCAGGCTTGTGGCTGGAGAGGCAAATGAATCCACCACCAGGCAGATCGAATGCAAGCAGTTGATGTCTCCTGGGTTCTGCAGACATTATGGCAGAATGTTGGATCAAATCCAGAGAGGTCAATGAACAGGATGCAGATTTCAGACCCATCAAAGAATAAGCAGGCTTTTCCATCGCATCTACTTACATAAAAAATGGGTCACATCTCCAAGGACTGTGACCTAGGTAAGGAGGCTACACTCCACCCTAATCTTACACCTGACTGGGTGCTCACATCTCATCACAGAGTTGGTTACATTATGCTAAGTCACACCACGAGGGATTACAAAGGCACAACTGCCAAACCGCTGAGAATCCTGGACCAGCCAAATTGACAAAAAATTTAACTATCCAAAACCCTTGGCATGTTAAGTGACACATATCCTGGCAAAAACAGGATAAACATTGCTAACAACTCTTTTGCAAACCAAGATACAAAGTGCTGGTCACATCAAAATGGCTTTCTCAAGCACTGTAATGGATTTGTTTCACACCTTTCATTCGTTTTTTCTTCTTTCTGCTCATAACCTCTCATGCACTGCTAAGTCAGAGACAATTAGCAAAAGCCGAGATACCGTATCATCACAGAGCACAGCAAAGCCCCAATCTAGTGATTCAACAAAGATGAAAAAGCAAAAGACCTGGGGATAAGCGCATTAACTCAAGACAATCACTTGAAATAGCACTGAAATAAAAACCAAGTAAATAAAGGTATTTTACACTCGGTATTTGCTGTGTGCCCCAGCGTCTCAAAAAAATTTAAGTGACCATAAAACAGGACAGTGCCAAAAGATGACAGAAGAGGCTGAGCCCCTACCCGATAGGGTAGTGGTTGAGTGCCGGACTGCGGCCCACTGACTTGGCAGTTCAAATTCAGCAGCAGCAAGGCTGGGTAGCTCCCACGACCACCAGAGGGCAGTGATGGAAAAAAAAAAAAAGATGACAGAAGAGTCACAAAATAGCCTATCTCTTTCTAAAGTGCAGAGGACCACAAAGGGGTAAATAAAGACCTTTCCTAGAAATCAGAACATGAGATGGAGACTAACAATATATGAGAGTATTACCAGCATAAGAACTTCATTGATACTATATTCTAGCTGTTTTATCCAAGCATTTTTTTAAAATATGATCACATAGTCTAACTAGTAAACATTATTACTATATAAACTTTTAGGAATTAAGAGACAGACAATTTTAATTATGCACACTCCTGAAATAGTTTCAAGGCTGTCTATAGACAGTGCAGTAAATTTTTTAAGGTACTTAATGCTACTTTTCTGTTTTTTCATTGTGAAATAGATCATCAGTTTTGCTTCACACCATTCACACACATTCTGATTCAATTCATCCATGGCAATCCCCTCAATGTACCATCATATCACACTTCCTCCTTGTGTTTCCTGTTTCCATTCCTCTTTCTTTCCTAACTCTCTGAATAGACTTTGGGTAAATACTGCCTTTTGATCTTACATGGTTGATGAGTCCAACACTGAGCTCAGTTCAGTTTCAGACCTGAAGGGTAAAAGTCAGAGTTTGGGGGGCCACACCAGTCTCTACCAGGAAGCCTGTTCTCTTTTGACTTTGAATTCTATTCCACATTTTCTCCCACTCTGCCTACGATCTTCTAATGTGATCCTTTCCAGAGCTGTTGATAAGGATGCTCAGGCACTGTGATAGGTAGGTCTATTGTGCCAACCTGGCCAATGAACACATGTGGGGTTCATTGAAGGGTGGAGAGATAAAAGGCTCAGTGAGCCTCACCTTTCTTCTCTCTTGCTCTTTGATGACTGGACTAGGAGGCAGCGGCCTTAGCTTGGTCTCTGCCTCAACTTGCAAGCTACACTACCTGTGGGTCACACAAACCATGGACTGTGCTGCTGTAGTTTGAGGTTCCTTCAAGACCTGCTTCACCATGCTACTACTGGAGTACACATCACTTGAACTGGGGACGCTTGGGTCCTGTTAATTGGCTGGTGGTGACCTGCCTTGCAGTTTGCTGCCGGTGGCTAGATTGCCTGAATTGCTTTACAGAGGACTCAGCGGTCTGCTTCCCTGACTTGCACCCAGTGGTCCTCATGACTTGAAGGACTGCCGTGTATTATCTGTCTCACGGAAGTGAGTTGCAATGAGCCATTTGCACTGCTCTATGGACTATTTAGCTGTTTATTTCTTATGTTGTATATCTCTATCTATATAAATACATATAAGTGTCCTGGTTTTGTTTCTCTAGAGAACCCTGTCTAACATAGGCATCATCTAAGTTTTCTGGCCGCAGGGTTGAAGATATTGATGTTTACATGGTCCATTAGTCTCTTGGGTCTAATTTTTTTCCATATTTCAAAGTTCATCACTCTTCTTTCCTGTGGGTAAGGAAAGACCAATGATTGCATCTCCAATAGCTGCTCACCAGTTTCTAGGGTCTCTGTCACTACTTATCAATTTTAAGATGCATAATATTTTGTGACAATTGTCCTGAGGTCCCCTAACACTACAGTTCTAAACACTCGGGTCGAATGATTCATCCCCTTCAAGTTTTTGGTTTTGTCAAAAGAAATTTTCCTAATTTCGTCGCCCCTAAATGGTACAACACATTCATATAGTTAATTGGGGCAGGGGTAAACACCCATACAAATATCTTCTATCAAACCTTTAAATATTCCTGGGTACAATCTCACTCTCCATTCCACACAATCGGGTGTCTATTCAAGTATCTGCTCAAAGATTCCCACTGATACAGAAATGCATGTAAAACATTTGCCTCTGATGTCTTTAGTTCTCTAAGTCCTGCTCCCACTCCCTACCGACTCCCCCTGCCACTATAACTTTTTGCAAACCCACCTCTTAATGTACATTCTTCCCTTTCACTCATGTTCACATGTGTCTATTCCCTACACAGTGACTTTCTCTCCTCTTCACCTCCAGCCCTGGTAACCATCAAAGAATCTTTCTTTTCGTGTGAAAATCTTTTCATGACTTTTTATAATAATGGTTTCATCACACAATATTTGTCTTTTTGTGGTTGACAAAAATTTCACTCAGTATATTTTCCTCTGTTAATCCATGTTATGAGATGGTTCAGGGATTCAGTGTTATTCTTCAACATTGTGTTGTATTATTCCCTTAGGTGTACATACTTAACGTGTATTTATCCACTCTTCCACTGACAGGCATTTAGGTCGTTTTTGTCTCTTGGCTATGGTGAATAGTACTTTAATGAATATGGGTGTGTATTACTCTATTTATGTTGTAGATCTTAGGTCTCCAGGATCGATACCAAGTAGAGGATATATGTTATTTCTACTCCAACTTTTTGAGGAAGCACCACACTACTTTCCACAGTGCTTGCACCATTTTATAATCCTGCCAACAGTGTAAATTTGAAGCGCTCAGTCTCTCCACATCCTTGTTTTCTTTTCTTTTTTGCTATTAATGCTGGGGTGAGGTAATCTCACTGTTGTTTTCATTTGCATCTGAGGGCTGATGATGGCAAGCATCTCTTCATATAAAGGTTGGATACCTGAATGTCTTCTTGGTGAAGTATCTGTTCGTGTCCTGTGCCCACTTTTTTAACTTTTTTGAAATCTTCTTCATTAGAAAGTGGTCTAGGGCTGAGCCCCAATGGAGCAGTGGTTGTGCGCGGGACTGCGGCCCACTGGGATGGAGGTTCGATTCCAGCAGCGGCTCCACAGGAGCAAAGGCTGGGCCTCCTTCTCCCACCACCAGAGGGCAGTGATGCCCCCCCAAAAACAAACAAACCAACAACAAAAAAGAAAGTGGTCTATCCTTGCCATTCTCTTTCCCAGTCTGTAGGTTCTCTTTTCACAACTTTGGTGAAATCATTTGATGCAAATCGTGTCTAATTTTTAGGAGCCATCTAGTGTGACTTGTGTTTTCATTAAGGGTGACAGTGTATTCATGCCATGTAGTGGGGTCCCTAAGGAGTCCTGATGCTGCAGTGGGTTATGCATTTAGCTGCCCACGGCCAGCAATTCAAACTCTTCAGCTGCTCTATGGGAGAAAGATGAAGCTATCTGTTCCCATAAATATTTACAGCCTAGGAAACCATACGCAGAGTCATGAGTCTGAATCAACTCAATGGCTGTGGGCTAGACCAGACAGCGGAGGGAACAAACAGTCTGTTCGTTATGTTACTGTTACTTGCCCCCGGGTGGACTCCAACCCACGGTCACCCCGAGTGCCCCAGTCTGCTTCATTGGGGGCTCAAGGCCGTGATCTTTCAGAAGCAGATCGCAGGCCAATTTCCAGGCACTTCAGAGCGGTTCACACTTCAGCCATTCTTCTAATACAAGTAGCTTAAAGTTTATCTGAATGGTGTACCCCAAATCAACTTTCAAAATCTTCACACTGTGGGAGAAACAATGCGTGGATAAAACTTCAAGGGCTCCAACCCTATCATAAAGACACTGTGACTACATTTTGGCCTTCTCCTTCCTCTCTGAGTCTGCTCAAGAATAGGACATCACCTCAACAGGCACCACACACATGAGTTTGCAAGCACATCCTCCCGTAAGAAACAAAAACTATAAACTTTTCAAATTCCTTGGCTTCTTTGCGTTTACGTTGCCCCATTTTGCCCTGCTTCTCTGTGAAGACTACCACATAACAGCAATGAAGACTTTAAAAAAAGAAAAGAAGCATAATTTAAAAGTACTACACAGTACTACAGAAGTATAATGTACAATTATAAGACACTCACATAGTCTACTGAAAAACCTGTGTTCAACCCCAAGCAATAGTCCGTCTCTGATAATGTAAAAATGCTCTTGAAAAACAATTTTAAAAGTTATAAGGTAAGAAAGATGGAAGTTTGAAAATGACTAGTGGTGGAGTAATGTCACTGCATGGTACATGTGAAATATATAAAAACAGCACCCATTTGTACCACAGTTTTTGGGGGACAAAAGCTGCTGGAGGAGAAAAAAGGCAACTGGTGAGCTTTGTATGGACTCTGACTCTAACTGTGTGAAAACAGAGAAGAAAAAAGTACATGGCAGCATGCATATGTGCATCATACATGTACAAAATACATCAGCATACTGAAGGCGTGACTGTTTATTCTTCAATTTACTTTTCTGTGTTTTAAACTTCCATCTATTATATACATAACTCATAAAATACAAAGAAAACTTTCAGGCATAATTGGAATCTGGTCATGACTATTTATGTATATCTATATATCCTAATGGAATTATGTAATTAAGGCAGGGGCTTGATCCCCAGAGTCTAAAATATTTGCTATTAGGCTTTTTTTGGAAAGTTTGCCAAAAAGTGGTATATAACCCCACAGCTCCTTTTTCTGCCATTAACACAATCTTGATACATACGTGCTTTTAAAATAAGTACAACGGACAGTTCAATCCTATCGCAAACAAGACAAAGACTGGATTTATAAATATAAGGTCTTACTACGGTTTGAGGGCTTTAAGAAAAATGGTTCCAAAGTACAAAGATCAACAACAGTCAGTCGATCATTTTGATACTAAGCAGGAATCACAAATGTCACTGGAGCCTAGAAGAACTGCACAAGTATATTTAAAAATTCATTTAAATAAAAAAGCCCACTGCTATAGCACCGCTTCTAACTCAAAGCACCCCTACCTAGGATTTCCCAGGATACAAATCTTCACAGGAGCTGAGATCATCTTTGTCCCACTTGAACGTGTGATTCCTCATGCCACAAGGATTCCTTAACCACATGAATGGGATCTTAAAAGTATCCCGACTTCAGGAGGTTTTGAGAGTAAAAAACAATCCCAGGAACAAACTTCCCCCAAGACCCCGCTATAATTTCTGTAATAATAGTCTTATTGCTTTCTGATTTGTAGGAGCTATTTATACATTTGGGATGAGTTCCCTGACACTGTAACATTACCTTTCCCTCCGTGTGGTTGTTGGAGGTGCCATCAAGCAGTTTCTTGCTCCTGTGTGCAAAGTAAACAGCTTGGACCATCCCCAACCCATCTTCCCAGGAGCCTCCGGGTGAACTCAGAGCACTAACTTCTGGGCAGCTCCCTACCTTGGTGGCACCCCTGGTGGCACTCTGTTCTTCGCCTGTCGTTGGCTCTTGATCCAATCTGCTGCCACAGAAGACCTTTGGATCCTTTTTTTTTTTTTAAGATTTCTTGGGGCTGAGCCCCCGGTAGCGTAGTGGTTCGGTGCGGGACTGCGGCCCACTGGCTTGGCGGTTCAAATCCAGCAACAGCTCTCCAGGAGCAAGACTGGGCCTCCCACTCCCACCAGAGGGCAGTGATGCCCACCCCCCAAGAAAAGATTTCCTATCATCTTTTCCTGTGTTTTTGTGCCATGCTATTAAAAGGTCTTGTGTGTGGTAAGGGGAGAAAAACATTCATCAGACAAAATTGGAAGCCATTATATGAAAGGCTATTCAATCATCTAAAAGTTACAGACGTGGTTTTTAGAAACATGTACATTATGATCCAACCTTTCTAAATTAACAGGACAGAGAAGAAAGGGTTTCTGGAAGTCTGCATGGAAGTCGTCTGCTACCTCTTGGCCCCTGAAGTGGTTAATGGCTCAGTTAATGGCTGAGCACTTAGAACAGCAGCAGGGCTCAGAAAGGGACGGAGCTATATGCTCACCTACATAATTTGAAACACATGATATAAAGTTCTTCACTAAATAATGAGATTGTTTAATGCGGTTACTTTTGTTTTAATTTGCTTGTGATGAATTTCATTAATGTATCCATCAACTCTACTCACCATGATTACCTATATCATTGTACACATACATTTGTGCACTTGAATACATTGGTGGAAAAAAGTCATTGTCTTTTTATTCTAGTTTCCTCACAAACGTTTTGAATCCCCCTTTCCCTTCTCCCATATTAAATTGACTAAAAACAAAATCTAAATAGTTTATTATCATATTAACAATAATGCTGATCAATACACATGGGTACGTAACTCTAAGTCCATAACCTCACTCTGAAAACCAAACGCACTGGCATTGAGTCAATTCCTTCAAAACAACTGCACAGGGGAGAGTGTGTCACTGCCCCTGGGGGTTCCCAAGATTACACCTTGTTGGGAGTCAAAAGCTTCATCTTCCTCCTGCCCAGGTGCTGGGAGTTTTGAATTGCTGACCTTGCAGTTAGCAGGCCAGCATGGAACCCATGATGCCAGCAGGACTGCTATGAAATAAGATGCTACAGGATTTGGACAATGTGCAGACACAATTACCATATATAGGCAGTCCCCAGGTTATGAAAGAGATCTGGATCACACACAAAAATCTTGATCAAAAAACCTACCAAGGATATCAGAAGATTGTTCCTATTAATTCCATTTTGTTATATAGGCATGTGAGTAAAAGTCATCAAGTCTTAGTTTCATGGATTACAGACTTTTTAAAAACCTAGTATAAAATTCTGAGTTTCCTTATTTTATAATGGGTAATCTGTAAGCAGGAAGCTCTAAGAGGACAATCTTTAGTTAGCCTTGCAAGCTACAGAGCAAGAATAAAATTTTTCCAAAAAAATTAAAGGCCATTACTACTGCTTTTCATATTTGAAACAGAAAAGACTGAAGCCAATTATATGTTTATCGATCATAAGTTAACTGTCAGATAAAACTTGGCTGTTTGCCTACACTACTTAAGAAGCAAGTCTCTCATATTCAACTCAGACATGCAGAAGTCAAGCTTTACTTGCAAGGTGACTGTCAGATCACCTGATAATAAAGCAAAGAGATAGATGTCAGTTGGCTGAGATATAATACAAATTATATCTGAGTGGAACCAGATCCTCAAGTATGTCATTACCTCTCAACAAAGCCCTTTAACCTTAAAAGTGAAATATGACCCAAATACAGCACATTATACTTCTTCCTTTTCCTCCTGGTGCTGCCTTACATCAGGCATAAAGACGTGGCTTCAATAAGATGACTTAATATCAAAATCATTTCTTTTTTTCCAATTACTTCGTATTCCCTATCTAAAACCAAAGCCAAAGTCAACTCCATTGCCATGGATTCAATTTCAACTCCTAAGCACCCTATCGACATAGAGAGTCGAACTACTCCCCCAGTCTGTAAGTCTTTAAAAAAGCCAAACAGCACATCTTTCCCCCATGGAGGGGCTGGTGAGTTTAAACTGCTGACATATCAGGTAGCAACCACACACTTTAACCACTACAGCACCACAGGTCCTATGGCAGAAATAAAACTAAGACACTCTACTGAGAAGGAAAAGATTTCTTTTTAAAAAAGAAAAGAGCGGGGCTGAGCCCCGGTGGCATAAGTGGTTGAGTGCGGGACTGCAGCCCGCGGGCTTGGCGGTTCAACTCCAGCGGCGGCTCTCAGGAGCAGCACTGGGCAGCGCCCACGACCACCAGAGGGCAGTGACTGCCCCCCCTCCCCCCCCAAAAAAAAGGAAAGGAAAAGAGAGAAGAGGTGGTGCTGGTTCTGACTCATGGCAACTCAGTACAACAGGACAAAGCAGCACCTGGCCGGGAGCCATCGTCACAGTGGTTGCTCTGTTCCTGACTGAGTACTGCCGCTTTGTCAACCAGCTCCTTGAAGGTATTCCTCTCTCATTGACCTTTCACAATGGCAAGTATCATGAACGAGGCTCCCTGGAGAACATAGCCAGAGTCCATGAGACCAAGTCTCACCACTTTTGCTTCTAAGATGATTTCTGGCTGTACTTGTTTCAACACAAGTCAGTTTTCCGCTGGCAGGTATACTCCACAGACTTCACCAACACCATAATGCACATGCTTATGAGGCAACTGAAAATGCAATGCCTTGGGACAAACACTTCTTAGTCCTCGAAGCAGCATCTTAGATTGTTAGCACTTTAAGTGTTGGAAACAGAGGGTCTCAGAAGACCATCTAACCGTATGTGCTTTATCATGCTGACGATGAGAGAAGGTCGTTCTAAAGAGCCACCTCTCAACGACGACTTCCCTCCCAGTTACTCTCACCTCACCCTACTAAAATATTCTGCAGCTGCAACTCAGGTTATGTTCTGTTTTTATTATTATCACTCATTAATTTATTAGCTTTTGTATTGTCTCCAACTAGCATGCAAGCTGTTTAAAGGGCAAAAGCCTTTATTGACCAAGCTATCCACAGCAACTAGACAGGTAGCATTTGATATTACTCATTAATTATTAATCAGTATAATAACAAATTATTTTTATAAATAGTAAGGATTGTTCCAAAATAAGAATCTAATTCCTCACAAGGATTTTCCAACATGGTCTCTAACAAAAAAGTTCTCCGTAGCTTCGCAAGTTATGACTCAGAAAAAGCCTCTGTGGCAATAACTAGCTTTGCAAATCATTCATGACACATGACTCTCCTACTAAGACAGCAGTTCTCAATCTGTGGGTCACGACCCCTTTGGGGACATGCGAACAACCCTTTCACGGGGGTCACCTGATTCCTAACAGTAGTAACATTACAGTTATGAGGTGGCAATGAAAATGGTATGGTTGGGGATCACCACAACATGAGGGGCTGTATTAAAATTTCACGGCATGAGGAAGGCTGAGAACCACTGTATTTAAGGAGCCCTGGAGGCAGAGCAGGTTATGAGGTCAATAGTTTGAGGCCAGCCGGTGCTCCTGGTGTGATCACCTTGTGAGCAAGATGGGGCTTTGTCCTTCATTCAAGATTTAGGACCTCGAAAACCCACACGGACAGTTAGTTCTTCCTTATCCTCGAGGATCTCACAAGTCAGAACTGACTAGAGAGCTTCAGTCTTGCTTTATGGTTTTAAGCAATATTCTTGAGAATGTCAAGTTACATCTGTAAGAACTTAATAAATTTGCATATGCCAGGTTTGAGGCACAAGCGTGCCATGGTAAGTGATTATTTATCATCACCAATATAACGTAGATCAACTTCTCATATTACTGAACACCCAGAAAGTCAGAACTAATAATTCTAAGTGATAAAATTTGATGCAGTTAAATATATCTTTTTCATTGGTTCTGAATGGTTATATAAACCTTTGCATTGTCTCGGCACTGCCACTAAAGACTGCATTACAGAGGGCACTATTTCCTTCCTTACATCATCAAGTACCCCTCATTACCATAGCATCTGTAGCAGATACATAATCTGTCAACTTGCAGAGATGGAGTCTAGCCTGTCAATCAGGTCACAGCTTGATGATCTCATCTGGAGGCACAAAGGAGATAAATAGCTCACTGGAGGGCAGACACACACTCTACTTCATCTTCCTGCTGACAAGACAGATATGCTACACTGATGGAGCCTAAGCTCTGGGGCGGGAGAAGCCACGTGGAGACCCACACCAGGGCTAGAATGCTTCCACAGGCACTGGATCAATAAGACTTTTCACCCATTAGCCTGTGTCTTTCTTCCTGCAGGCGACATCATTGCATGTGCTGTGTGAGACTTAAGAAGAATTTCTAGACTGGAAACTGGCATAGGGGCTACTATCCTATTTATAGACTTGACCTGGCTTGCGCTGGGATGTTTTCTTGAAGTACAATTACTCTTTGATATAAAGTTCTCTTACACATGGGTGTCTATGAATTTGTTTCTCTAGTCAACCCGGACTAACCCAGCATCTCAGTGTAAAGCAGTCATCAGTAAATCTGTAGCACATCTTTCTTGGGGTTAACATATCTCTGTATCAATAGTACATTTTTACATTTTTAATACTCCCTTTGTTTGATTTCAGAGAACATCTCTCAAGCATCAAAAGGTAAACCACGCTTCGAGAGTCCGTGATTTGGCACTGGAGAAGTGTAGATTTACAGAAGTCCTATTTACAATTTTCAAACTTTTATAATCTTTAAGAATAGCTTCTTTTCCATCATTCTATTTTCAAGGTAATGAACCTGGACAATTCTAAGTTATTTTTTCTCAAAACCCCTGTTATTTCCTTGGTAGTGTTCTCATTCTGCTACTGGAAAATGACTTGGCCATATCCACAGTTACAACATTTGAGAGTGTAAAGACCAGAAAGGAAGAAAGTAAATTCTCTACTCATGCTTATCCTGAAGGCAGTTTTGAAGAGCTTGAAGAAATGCAAAGGGGGGGGAGGGGGAAGGGCACTCAGGGATTGAAAAGCAGCAGCTGATGGTGGTGGCTGGGCCAAACTGGAGGGCATCCTCACTCCCTCACCTCCGCCCCCTGGAGCCTCTCACAGCTGTCACCTGCCACTGTGAGAAAAGCGGACAAGAGAAACAAGGGGGAACGGTGAAGAACAGGAGCAAGGGTAGCTGCAGAATAAGCTAGCCCTTGCTCCTCGGAGTCCTAATGATGCCCCTAATATACTAACAGAGGAGCTTGAGAGAGAGACCGATATAAACAAATAGAATCATCTATGGATTCCCCCTGGTACACAGCAAACCCTCTACCAAGTCAAGAGATTAATCTATCACAGAGCAATATTCTGTCCAAGAAGGGAAAACGTACTTAAGCTAGATAGGAAATTCATTATCCTACTAGAACTTCACACATTAACTTCCCCAAAATGTTCACATATGCCATTCTCACTTTTATCTTCCAAGCTTCCTGTGAGAAAGGATAAGACATTTCTGACATTTATTTCCTTTAGGTACCTTTCATCCTGAAATAAGGATTACTAACTTGTACATCTCCTTTACTGTGCCTAGCACAGTAGCACACAGGAAGCTCTTGACAAGAAAGCCACGTGTTCATAAGCAGCAAGAGGCACTGCCTTGTTACACATGTCTGTACGGGATCTCGTTGGAGGCGCTGAGCAGAGTAAAAGGCAGCGCCGTGGAGGCCAGTCTGACTCACAGCGAACTTGGAGGCCGGAGCAGAACTGCTCCTGTGGGTTCCGAAGTTGTTGCTTTTTACTGGGGCAGAAAGGCTCATCTTCCTCAGGATGGTTTCAACAACTTGAAAAGAACCCCAAACAAAGCAATATGAACTCAGCTAAAATGAAAACAAAAAAACCAAACACCTAATTTCTGGTGAACCATGGGTACAGAATGGTGAAGTCATTGATGCTTTACAAAGATACCCCAAAGAAATCAGTTTACAAATGGGTAACTTGTTTTAAGAAGGATGAGGGGATGGTGAAGACGATGCTGGCAGGGGCGAACATTCTGCATCAACTTTTCCATGCCCTAATTTAAGAGGACCAACAATCCAATTAATAGCACAAACCACCACCAACACCACAGACATCTCAGCTAGCTTATCAAATCTAACGGAAAAGCACATGTGGACCACTTGTTCTGCTCCATGGCTGCTCACACTGCTGCACACAGCTCAGCTGCTAACAAAAGAGCAGAGCTGCTCTGGAAATTTCAAACGCATGGATCCAAAGCCCCGATGCACTTTTTCAAATACTTATAACAGGGCTTTAGATGTGGCTTTCCCTGTACAGTTCTGCAGACAAAGCACAAGGAAAGCTCAAGGCAACGTGCTGGACGGCCTTCTGAAGGGCCAAATCACATTAAATCTGCTTATTCTAGAGTGTTTTCAGAAAGTCAGAGCTGTAGCAGAATACGATTGGGAATGCTTCCATGACAGTGCTCCTGTTTTTGTCTCTCAGCAAACAAGGACAATTTTTCAAGAGTTCTCAGTGGAAAGCATTAGGCATTCAGCTTACAGTTCTGATTTGGCGCCTTCTGACTTTTTGTTTCCTAATGCTTAAATATTTCTTCAGTGACTAACGTAAAATTGGCATTATTGACAGAGTTAAATTTCCAAGACCCTCGGTTCTTAATGAATGGACTAAATGACTACTATTATCACTTATAAAAATGTCTTGACCTTAATGAAACCTCTGCTGAGAAAGAACATTTATTTCTCAAATTTTCATCTTTTAATTCCATGTTTTCACGAGTTTTCCAAAGTCTGCTCGCATAATAGTGAATAACAATGGTTCCCCTGATAAGGATTAGGATACAGAGTAGAAGGAAAGAATTAGTGAGCTCTCTGTACCATGGAGTCAGCTGATCTTATTGACCTCATGTGACAGATCAGAACTGCTCCACACGGCTTCCTGTTTGTAAACCCTTACAGGAAACATTGCTGGGTGTGAACTACATACTCTGCAGTTAGCAGGTGAAGAAAGGGCATGGGAGCCATGCCTGACCTCCTCCAGCCACACAAGGAGATAGGCGACTCCAACTCCATTTATATGCCCACAGCGATTCCTGGGAGGGAGCGGTCAGATGTGTCTCTAGAGGACATTCTTCGGTATCCTCTTCTGACACCAACTTTCCCTCCCACAGCACTCGACTTTTTGACTCGGTTCAATAATTCACTGCAAGAGCCACAAAGACCTCACTGAAACAAACACACATTTACAGGGGTTTACCAGGGACATTAACAGGTTGCCACTCAAGATCAAAAAAGCATTAAAGACAGTATTTGTCCACAGCAGCGACCCTTCACTACCATGCCAGTAGCTACGTCTCTTTTTGGCCCTTGGCCTTGCTGCCACACAAGCCCTTGACCTTGCTCTGTGGGAAAGGAAGTCGTGTTCAGTCTCCTGGTCTTGGTGCTGTCTCTGGTACTGTCCCCACTTCAGGCTGGGACCTGACCCATGTTCTAGTAGTGGCTCTTCTTTCTTGATATCCATGGGATTCACTCTTTCTGCTTCTGCGATGGCTCACTCTTAAACCCTGAGAGGCAAAACCAAGCGATTCTTCTGGCAGTCTTTTTTATCTGATCTGTGTGCTCCCACCCAACCATTTCATGGGAGAGCTATGGGTACAGGAATCATACAAAGCATCTTCACTGCACCGCAACGAATGACAGCTAACCATGTGACCAGGGCGCCTTCTTTTCCCTTTACATACCTATATTCTTACTTCACTCACAGTGTGCACAGATATTACTTCTGTAATTAAAAGACACGGGTCGAATTAATTCTATTAACTGACATGGCACCAAGGGGGGTGGGGGGTTGTGTCACACATCCAAAAGCAAAGAATTAAAACTGCTCCAGATGCGGAGCAAAGGGGGCTCCTAAAGGGAGATGAACGGAGGTACACTCTTCTCTGAAACAACACCTAAAATTGATGACTCACAACAATAATTAAGAAGATACTATCTGGAAATACAGAAGTAAATACCAAACAACCGGTAAGAGTTGAAGGTTTACTCTCGTTAAGAAACCTTGGTAATAAAAGGTTATGTGTTGGGCTGCTAACCACACTTGAACAAAAAACATATTTCAACTAGATCCTGAAAGTCATTTGCCCCTGACTCCCTCTAAGCTTAAATGTATCCCAGAGCTAGTGTTGCAAACTTTAACACTAGAAATCCCAAGGTTTGCTTTTACACAATGCTTCTGGCATTTACTGAATGCTGTGGCTATACCTGACCTGAAATGAGGCAACCATTTCCTCAAGGACATTGAGGTTTATCAAAAAATGAACACTATCACCAAGTGCCAATATGGCCAGAATACAAGAGGACTAAAACACCTCCACTTTCCTCCCCAAGACCCTTGGGCCAGCTCTTCCCACTTTTACGGTAAAGCACTATCATCCTCCTCCCCATCAAGGCACAGGCACTCTGGACTCCCTACACTCTCTCAGGTACCTCATCCTGCCTCTGCAACATCTTTTGTCCAGTTTTCTATGCCCATTGTCACCATTTTTATTCGTGTTGGGGTCTCGTCCAGCGAGACCTTTACGTGGGGACTTCAGGGCTTCAAGGAAGCAACGCACCTGGACGAGGAAAAGACAAAGAAAAGACACAGAGACAGGGAGCAAGACAAGTGCTGATCAAGCTCCGTTTATTTTGGGTTCAGGCAGTAGTATTTATCTTTAAGCATAGGGGGAAGTAATGGGCTTACAATCAAGCATAGGGGGAAGTAATGGGCTTACAATTTTTGCCATCCATGGCATAATTTGGGACCACAATTTACACAATGTTGTTAAACCAATCACAGTAAAGGTCAATTATTGAGTACATTATTGAGTAAGTTATTGAGCAGCTCTGGAAACTGTTATTGCTACAGACAATCT
>PVJH01000539.1:0-120059 GCA_004026705.1 Nesogale talazaci | reverse complement strand
TTTGATTAAGATCTGCACAAGGGGCAGGCAGTTGAGATAGCCAGTGCAATCTCAAAAATACCCAGGTGGCAAAGGCCGCCTTTGGCCCTCCACACATTCGAGTCTTCCAAAGCTCTTACCTAGAAAACTGGGGTGGGGTGGGGTGGAGGGAGTGCCTCCTAATTAATACCTAACTCACTCTTTCATGATATGCCGATACTCCAAACTCCCCTCCCACAACCATGCCATTTCTTCATTCAGCCTGCACTCGCTTGCTTGCTAATGCCAGCCTATTCAAAACCTGAAGATACAACTTGAAGATACACCTCAAATGCCCCCACAACTCCGTATGTAGGAGGGGTTCACCACCTAAGCTTCTGTGGCACCGTGTTCTTATCCCTACAGAATTCATTATTTCTCTGTATTGTCATATCTTGCAGCCTCTAGAATATTTTACATTTCTACGACAGGAAATGCATCCATCTTTAAATCCTCCAGAATACCTGCCAATGATCTGCACACATAAACGTACTCCGCTCTATATCCTACAGCGGCACTGTGAGTTGGCAGTGACTCAACAGCTGGTTGATCAATCTCCCCACCCCACCCCACCCTCCAGGGTTAGAAATCTTTAGGGAGGCAGGTTGCCTCATCTTTCTTGCAGAGTATGGCTGGTTGTTTTGAACCACTGACGATTCAGTTAAGAGTCAGCAGGTTTCTTTATATAAGCATGAAAACATTATAGTCACCAGGTTTCCTTATATAAGCATTAAAACATCTGAAATGAGAAAAGGACAACAGTTTTGGAGTAATTATCAGGTACTTTGGGGAGTGCTGGTGGCACCGTGAGTTATGTACTGAGCTGCAACCATGAAGCCAGCAGTTCAAACCCCCCAGTCGCTCCACTGGAGCAAGAGGAGGCTCTCCTGTAAAGATGTATTTTAAAGTCTCAGAAACCCAAAGGGGCAATTCAACTCTCTCCTATGAGGTCACTATGAGTCAGAACAGCCTGGAGAGCAGTGAATTTGGCTTTGATTTATCAAGAACTTTATTTCAATGAACCACAAAAGAACTCTGGCAAGTACCAATCATTTACCCCCACGTTCACTGTTTATATGTGCAACAAGGGGAATTTAGGTTAAGGGGTCATACAGTTATTTGAAAACACAATCAAGATTCCAACCTATTCAGCCTTTTTACTGTGTAAAGTGTCTTTTTTACTGGTAAATTGTGTCTTCTCAAAAAAAAAAATGTTTAATTGTGGCAAATAATATAGCAGGACTTTAAACTAGTCAATTCTTACTCAGTACATCCAGGGACACGGTGAGTTGGAATTGAATTTAATTTAGTTCTATATCCAGGATGGAAAAAGTCAAATCCTCAGCAAGGTCAAGTGAAAGGAATCATTAGAAGCTCTGATTTATCACATGAGAGGAAACCTGGCTAGTCACTGCTGATCTGGAAAGAGAGAGCCCACCGGGAAAGAATTGGGGAGCAGCCTGAAGGAGTCGAGAGCACCTCCAACTCAACAGCCTGGAAGGAGATGGGGTTCCTTCAGCCCACAACCACAAAGAACAGAACTCTGCACACAGCCTGAACGAGCTGGGAAGGGGTTATTCCCCAAGCCTCCAGGTAAGAGCCCTGTCCAGTCTGCTCAGTCTCAGGAGTTGGGCTTGGGAGACTCTAAGCCAGTGTTTCCCAAAGAGGGTGACACTGCCCTCTAGGGTGTGCTAAACTCATGCAGGGGAGCTGCTACAGGCTATCTTGGGTTACGGGGTAGAGTGCAGGCGGTTTTCATGGCGAGGGATGCATGGAGAACTGTAAAAGCCTACCGACCTAGATTTCTGACCCGCAAGACTATTTTAGGTGATTAAATTTGTGGTAATTTGCTATGAAGCAACAGAAAGTGAGTAATGGTACATCAGCTGCTTCACTAATAAAATACAAGAAATGGTATAATTTTAATGCAGAAAAAACTTGCTACTCCTATAAAGAGTCTCAGAAACCCAGAAGGGCCATTCTACCCCGACCAGTACAGTACAGTCACGATGAGTCAGCATTAACTTGAGGGCAATGATTTGGTAATAGTTTTTAACGCAGAATAGCGATTTGTTGCTGTTGCTATGACGTCATGAAGTCCATTTCAAACCGTAATAGAGTAGAACTGCCCTATACAGTTTTCTTGACTGTAAGTTTTACAACACCAGATACCACATCTTTTACCCTCGGAGTCAATCGGTGGGTCTGAAGCAATGTTTCAGCTGGCAGTGAACCGGGCACCTTGGAATAGCTATATACCATATATACTTGTGTGTAAGCCAAGTTTTTCGGCACATTTTTAATGCAGTCTGGGTGGTAAAATTAGGGGCCTTGGCTGATACTCAGGCTGGCTTATACTGGAGTATATACGATATAAATTAAGAAATACAGAGCTCTAGCTAGTCTCTTTAATTGTGTTTTCCCCACCGCTAAAAACTAAGGCATTTCTCTCTGATTGATGGCAGATGGGGGGCAGCAGAGGAAACAATCAGACTCACTGCCACGGAGTC
The DNA here is from genome assembly GCA_004026705.1 of Nesogale talazaci. NCBI lineage: Eukaryota > Metazoa > Chordata > Mammalia > Afrosoricida > Tenrecidae > Nesogale > Nesogale talazaci. The sequence goes on along the minus strand of PVJH01000539.1, from coordinate 117,531 downwards.
CTCCTGACTCAGAACAACCCCAACTGCCCCAGTGGGTTTCAAAGACGGTAAATCTTTAAAGCCTCATCTCTCTGGCTGGAAGTGCCGCTGCTGGGTCTAAACCACAGTCCGTCACCTGAGGTTGTAATAACCTGAAAGCAACTCTAGCATCTAATGACAACAAACACACTTCAAGGGCTTTTTAACAATTTCATGGGAAAACAGAATGTAAAAATAACGGAATTTCTCCACAAACTAATTGAAGCTCCCCTTGTATTAGGAACAAGGATGGCAAGACTTCAACTCACTTGCGTTGAACACGTCATCAGAGGGGGCCAATCACCAGATGTTGGTAAAAGCACAGGGCCAGTAAAAAAGAGGAAGACCCCCAGATGAAGGGCTATCACGGCTGGAAATGTTCCATTCTGTTACACACATGGCTATATGTCACAGCCAACTCAACAGCCTTAACAAATTAAGAGGGCTTCAAAAGTTCATAGAAAAAGTCCATTATCTGCAAACTGATCTTCCCAAAAGTTTCTGAAGTCCATCCACCCCCCACCGCTATAGTTCTTTTTTGTTTTAAAATCATTTTATTGGTGGCTCATACATCTCTTATCACAATCCACACATCCATCCATTGTACGTCAAGCACATTCGTACATTTGTTGCCCTCAGCATTCTCAAAACATTTGCTTTTCACTTAAGCCCTTGGTATTAGCTTCTCGTTTTCCCCCTCCCTCCCTGTTCCCCCCTCTCTCATGAAACCTTGATAATTTAAAAATTATCATTATCTTGTCATATCTTACACTGTCCACGATGTCTCCCTTCACCCGCTTCCCTGATGTCAGTACCTCAGGGAGGAGGCCATATGTAAATCTTTATAATCGTTTCCCCCTTTCTACCCAACCTTCCCTCTACCTCCCCAGGATCACCACTGGTCCTAAAGGGATCATCTGTCCTGGATTCCCCATGTTTCCAGTTCCTAATGGCAGTGAGTGAGTTGAGACTGTTAAATGACAAAGTTATTACAACAAGTGTAAAGACCCTACAGAAACCATGTGTTTTCTCCTCCTTAAAAGATTTCTCTTAAAAAAAAATTGCTCTAGTCTTTGGAAAATGCCCAGGTAGTGAAGGGGTTAAGCACTCAGCTGCTAACTTTTCGGGTTCTAACCGACAAGCCTCTGCTAGAGAGAAGACCTGACACTATAATCCAATAAAGACCACAGCCTAGGAAGCCCAACTGGGCAGTTCTGGGACCCACAGAGTCCCAGATCCATTTGATGGCAACAGTACATGGTTTCTGGAATAGTCCTTGTATGGAACACTAAAAGACTGGCAGTTCAAACCCACCCAAAGCCTCCTCAGAAGAAACACCTGGCTATCAGCTTCTGAAAAGACACCTCCCCTTCCCCAGGCTCAGAGTCAATTCTGACACATAAAGCTTCCAAAGCTATACCAGGCCAGAGAGCCGCACCTTTCTCTCTTGGAACAGCTGAAGCTTTTGAATGCTGCTGACCGTGTCATTAGTGGCCCAGGGCCTTAAAAACAACAACAAAACGGCCAAAACCACTGCTATCGATCGAATGACTCCAACTCACGGATCCTATAGGCTAGTGGAAACCACTGCACTTGTGAGTTCCTGAGACTTCACTCTCTACAGAAGTAAAACGCCTTCTCTTTTTTCCAGGGCAGTGGCGGGCGGTTTCAAACTAACAACCTTGCAGTTAGCACCCCAACATGTAACCACTGTCCCTACCACCAGGGCACCAGTAAAAAATAAGTAACGTTTTCAAACTAAAAAGTCCTTAAAAGCCCTGCGGGGTCTGCAGGGTCCCCACGGGTTACTATGGGCCCCAGTGAACAACTGGTAAACGCTTTGGAATCTTCACTCAGTGAGGACTTAGCCCGCGAGGACTTCATCAACATCAAATACGACACACAATCAACGGTCTTAGTGTCTATCATCATTACCAGAAACAGTCAAGCCTAACGACCCTTACATGTCTAATTTCAATTAACAGTGGCACTTTCTGTATCATCTTTCTAAAAGATGAGTGTCAGATTCACCACCACTACCACCTCCCCCCAAGACACCTAAAATAAGAGAAGAGACTCTTTTCTCAGGACGAGAAACCAAAAACCGAACAGCAATCCTTTAGGAGTGTACAAATGCCCCTGGGAGTTTCTGAGAATATACGTATTTACAGGAATCAAAAGCCTCCGCTTTCTCTTCCAGAGCGGCTGGGGGCTTTGAACCGCTGCCCTTGAAGTTAGCAGCCCCAACACATAACCCCTATTCCACCAGGGCTCTTACCACAAGACCGGGTTATTTTACCTAGCAAGTTCTTTGTTGTTTTTGTTTTGTTTTTTTGTTTTTTAGGGGCATCCCTGCTCTCCGGTGGTGGGGGTAGGAGGCCCAGCCCCACTGCTGGAACTGAACCTCCATCCCAGTGGGCCGCCGTCCTGGGCACAACCACTACGCCGCCGGGGCTCAGCTCTGTACCTAGCAAGTTTTGTTAGACATGCTGTTCTCTAAAAACTAGGCATCGCTCTTCTCAATTCTGAGATAAGGAAAAGACGGTAAGAGTGCTAAGAGGCAGAAGGGGTGGATTTAAACACAGGACTTACTAACATCGCATCCGCCTGCAACTCCCAAGTCCAAGTGCCGTTCGAGTCTCTACATTCAAAAAAGGAAAGATCGGCTCTGGTAAACTAAGATGAAACGCAGTAAAATCCAGAGGTGACAGAAAATCGGAAGCCGTATTCTGACAGAGGCAGACAAAACATAGAAGTCATCTTATCAAATAGGCCCCTCCTCAAAAAAAAAAAAACAACAACCCAGAAACCAACGTCTACTGTATTACCAATTATCTTTTCATCTAAATAAATGTAATCTATGAAATAAAACCAATGACTCTCGGGGCAAAGAACGGAAGGACGGACGAGGGATTTGGCCTGTTTCCTTTGGGCTGTATGACTCTGCTAAGACTGACCCGGACTCGGGTTCTCAAGGACCTCCTGAGAGCCAGGTTTTACCCTGCGGCCGGCCCCAGGCGAGCGGTTCCCACGCCGACCCAGCGCAGGGTTTTCGAAAAGTATGTCAGCGACCTGGAGCCATGCCCACGAACGCTACAGGAATCACAGCCTCCGACGAGGGAGGGCCAAGTGTGGGGGTCCAGTCCACAGCCCTCCCCGCTCCCCATCCGCACCCTCCCGGCAGTCCGCGTGCCGGGCCCCCTCGCCCTGGCAGTGACTACGCTGACCCCCCGGGAGGACCGGGGCGGGCCCCGGGGCAGCCAGCACCGGAGGGCGGGGAGGCCAGCCCGGATGCGGACGTCCCCTCGGGGAGTGCGCCCGCCCGCCCGCCGGCTCCGCCCCCGGCCCTCCGAGCAGTCCCCGGCGCGCCCGGCGAGCGCACCGCACCGCACCGCACCGCACCGCACCGCGCCCACTGCCGGGGAGCGCGCCGCGGGCCGGGGCTGCCGCGCCCCTCGCCGCGCATCCCTCCCGCCCGCCGCCCGCCGCCCGCTCACCTCCAGGCGCAGGGAGGCCCCGCAGCCTCGCAGGAACTCGCGGATGTTGCTGAGACACTCGCTCTCGCTCCGGGGCTCCGGGTAGACCTGCAACACACAGGGCAAGCGCTGAGCGCGGCCACCACGGCGGCGGCGGCGTGAAGGCCGCGGACGCGCCCCGAGCGCGGGCCCCGGGGAGCAGCCCCCCTCCTCCCCGGCCCGGCCCCGCGCCCCCCGGCCCGGCCGCACGGCCGCCCCTGGCCCGGGGCGGCCCGAGCTTTGCTTTTCCTCACCCTTTTTTCCTTCCTCTTGGGCTGCACCAATCCCTTTTTCCCCCTTTTGCTCACCAGGAAGTAGACATGGCGCCGGAAGTGACGCACAGGCAGCGCCCCCGCCCCAGCCCCAGCCCCAGCCCCAGCCCCGTGCGGGGCGCTTCGGTCCCCGCGCCGGCTGCGGGCGCGCGCTCTCGCCCCTCGCGCCCCGGGTCGGCGGGCTTCCTCAACGGCCTGGGGCGGGGTGCTTGAGCAACCAAAGGCGCTGAGAGAGGGTAGCGTGCCTCCCCCCCCCCCCCCGGTCCCAGATAGGAATTAATGATATATTCTATTGCCGATTTAAAATAAGTAGCAGAACGGATTTTGCACAGCGTGGTCAAAGTGCAACGTCTGCTTTTCCCGAATGCAGGCCCGTGTGGTTCTGGTAGGATGAAACCAAAATGATTGGCTGCACAGCCGCCAGGAAGTCGGCCGGGCAGCGCTGTGGGCTCAAAGAGCCCTCTTGAGGGACAAGAGGGAAGAGGGTGGGTGTTGCGGAGTTCCTACAGCGTTAGGAGTTCCAAGTGTGGCGCTGTCAGGGCCTCCCTCTGCAAGTGGCAAGAAAACACGGAAATCACAGCCAGTGCCAGATGATAGACCATCGAGGGCGAATACGGAGACAAAGCTGATGCTTTATCCAAGAAATATTTTAAATGGTTGGGAATGCATTTTATGTTCTGCGCTGTGTGTGAAGACATTAAATGTTGGCAGTTACACCACATCGTCATTCAGAATTTAGCGTTTGAGGACCTTCCAGGCATTTTTGTCCTTTCCTCTAGGGGAAATCATGATATTCCCAGGGGCCGCTCTCGGGAATAGTGTGATTGCATGTCTTTTATGTGTTCCAGGCTTTTATGATGAGAAATCAAAACCAGGTGTCAAGATGCAGAGGAACCGGATGAAGCTTTGCGCCCCCCCCCCCCCCACACACACACACTTGATAGATTGTTATGAGAAAGCGCTGACATGTTTCTCTCCAAGCGGAACAGATGTGTTTTTTGGAACAACAAAACCAAAGCTGTCTCCTAGGCCAGTTGTTCTTTTGCACTTAGTTGTTAAATCTCCTCCCTAAAAGAATTTTGAAAATTCACATTCTACTCAAATATATGTAGTGAACATCAAAGTCTCTCCATCATTTTAAATCACTGCCAAGAATATTATTTCTAATGCACTAATAATGGCATCTTAAAATCATACTTGTAACGTGTTTTTTAAAATGTATTCAGCTCTTCCAAAGATAATGTGTAGAGCAGTGGTTCTCAACCTTCCTCATGCTCATTCCAACCACCTCATTGTGGTGACCCCCAGCCATAAAATCATTTTTGTTGTTACTTCTTTTTTTTTCTTGGCATCACTGCCCTCTGGTGGGAGTGGGAGGCCCAGCCTTGCTCCTGGAGAGCTGCTGCTGGATTTGAAACTTCCAAGCCAGTGGGCCGCAGTCCCGAGCACAACCACTACGCCACTGGGGCTCAGCCTGTTGTTACTTCCTAACTGTAACTTTGCTGCTGTTAAGAATCTGGTGACCCTGTGAAAGGGCCAATTGAACCCCAAAGGGGTCACTACCCCCAGGTTGAGAAACACTGGTCTGCAGACATGCAAAATGACCCAGTGTTTGAATGTATTGTCCTGGACTCTCCTACAATACCGGCTTTAACAAAACTAAAGAATTCTTTCCCTTTTCAACAAAAGCAAAAGAGTTTTAAAAAGAACCAAATCCACATATGCTGTGGATCCCAATTTGAGTTTGAGTTTGTGCTGAGACCTAATGTTCTATGAGGACATCCAAAAACATGTCAGTAGAACCTTTGTAGATTCCACATGTGACACATGTTGTCCGTGACAGGATTGGGCATGTAAGCAGAAAATGGCTTTCAAAGTATGAACGCACAAGCACACAAAAGTTAAAAAAGACTTCTTGGAATAAGAGCAATCAAAAAGCAACAAGTGTGTGTGTGTGTGTGTGTGTGTGTGTCGAATAGAAACATTAACAATTTTTCTCCATCTCAGAAATGTATCCTTTAGAACATTCATTTAAGATGAATGCTCAGAGAAAAGAAGAAAACAACTAACAGATGGAGCAAACCCAGCCTGAGATCAGAAGTAGGTAGTACCCAGCTACCACTACCAATAACTCTGACGAGGACCACAAAAACTCCTAGATACAATGGAGAAATAAATGTGAAATGAGATTTTAAAAAAAATAACACCATGGGTCAGATAAAATCTGGAGAAATCCCAAGACTAGCCCTTAGAAACCCTTCAGACGTTGAATTACAATCCTCCCATAGGCTTCACCTTTTAGCTAACCAAGAAAACAGGCCTACATTGTAGACAACACTCGTGAGGAACACATTAACAATTGACCATAGGAAAGCAAAGTGATAGCCTTTTGTTGTAGTTTCATAATGTGGTGTCAACTGGTAGAGCGGTAGAGTCTATCTAGCCTGTCAATCAGGTCCCAGCTTGAGGATCTTATTGGGAGGCACCACAGAGATAAACAGCTCAGTGGAGGCCAGATACGTTCACTCCCTGGGAGACATCACTGATGATGAGCCTGATGGAGCCAGAGCCCTGGAGCTGGAGGAGCCACACGGAAATCCACACCAGCATTAAGATGCTTCTACTGGATCCACAAGACTTCCCACCCACTGCCCTGCAATTCAGTGTCATTATACGTGTTCCGTGAGTCTGAAAAGGAATGTATAGATTGGTATCAGACATATGGGCTACTATCAGTTTTATGGAGTGGACTGGGCTGGGATGCTTTCTCAAAATGCAATTACTCTTTGAGATAAAGCTTTCCTATACACACAGGAGTGTCTATGAGCCTGATTCTCCAGTCAACCCAATCTAACACACCTTTGTTCCAAAACAGAACTCAGAAGACCGGAAAGGTGGAGGAATGGATCTGGAGACTCCAAAGAAAAAGTGAGAGGAATGTTGGTGCATTTGGGAGAAATGCAAATAATGCTTCCAAACAAAATGTGTCCAGATAGTCCAATTTTGCTCTGTAATCTTTCACCCAAACCACCATAAATTTAAAAGAAAATTACATTTATCCTTTAAAATTCAAAACATTTTACTTGTTAAAAGTCAAAATTTATATATTTCCTTTTTAATTTGCTTCCAGTCCACTTTCCCCCACAGAATTATACTCTAGTGTTATATATTCTTATGCTAGACAGGCATTCTGTTCACATTTTTGCAACAAATCTAAATTTAAGCAGTTCAAATTATTAAACTATAGGTTTCTGAGTAGGTTTTTTTTCAGAAGTAATATGAACATTATGGGGCTGAGCTCCGGTGGCATAGTGGCATAGTGGTTGAATGCGAGACTGCGGCCCACTGGCTTGGCGGTTCAAATCCAGCAGCAGCTTTCCAGGAGCAAGGCTGGGCCTCCCACTCCCACCAGAGGGCAGTGATGCACAAAAAACAAAAACAAAAAATATGACAAACACCAGAGAGCAGTGATGCCCCAAAACAAACAAAAACAAAAAAATATGAATATTATGAATACACAAACGGAAACAATATTACACACACTCGACTGCAATTCAGTCAATTCTGACATATTAAGCACCCTATATTACAAGGTGTTTTATTTTTGTTTTTAAAATTTATGTCTTGTCCTTCCTCCTCAAGCTAATCAGTTTTAGGTGAGTGCATCAGCTATTTGAGAGTGTCACTTGCTGCCAGAATTTAATAAGGCATAGCATCAATTGTATTCCTTCTCTTGGGCTTTGTTTTATTTAATGATAAGAATACTGAAAAACTTGTTCATGGAAATGGAAGGAATATTACGGTGTAACTTAATTCCTTGAAACTGGAGCTCTAGCAAACATTCAAAAGTGATCACAAATTTTAACATACAGATAATTGTTACATCATCAGTTAGCAACTTATGTTCTCCTTCGATAATCGAGCTTAAAAAAAAGTCACTGCTCAGGTGCAAAATTCTAGCCACAAAAGTCCTCTGTTTTGCAACACAAGAGATTTCAAATTGTCCCTTTGTTTCGTGGTCCACAGCGCCTGCCTCTTGAACTAATACAACTCAAGGGGTCAGGAAATGGGTTTGAAACGGGTATGTGTGAAAGGAAGAAGCACTTTAGAAAAAAAGGGTGGGCAAGCCAACTGGCTTGCTTCCTTTCCCACCCTTTCTTCTCCACCTCATCCATCTTAAGAGAGTGCATAAGCTATTCGAAGATCTGAAAATGAATTCTCTTAAAAACTCTCCCATTCCTATATAATACGCTAGGAGCTCTTGGGGCATGGTGGATTAAGCATCCAGCTGCTGACTCCAAGGTCAGTGGTTCCCTCCTACCAGCTGCTCTCCAGGGTCAAGATGAGGCTGCACCTGTAGAGTTACAGTTTCATAAACCCAAAGGTGCAGTTCTTCTCTGTCCCCTGGGTCCCACTGAGCCAGAATCCATTCAATGACAGTAAGTTTTGTTTGGGTATAAACCCCTTGAAAAGTCTGCCTGTTCCACAACACAGGGGTGCGAAGAGCTAGTTCAAAGATCACTGTACCTAAAACAACATAGCTACTTGAAAAAAAAAAGTAAAAGTGTCAAAATTTGATAGTAAGTAGTATCTGTCTCTCTAACAAATATACTGTGATACTTTGGACAAGTCACCGGACTCATCTAAGACACTCAGCCTTTCTCATAGAGCTGTTGGCCTTTGATTATCAAATTAATTCAACATATTTATTGGGCTCAGACTCCATGGCAGACCATGTGGTCTCACTATGGTCAAGTTGATGTGGACTCAGAGTGACCCTGTAGTACAGGGAGGTCCTGACATTTTGAGCCCATGGTATTTCCAAGGATCATAACTACTTCCAACTGAAATCATGGGCAAAACATCAGTGGGGAAAAATATACTTGAAATGTTGTGATACAAAGAAAAGATGGTTAAGTCCCCCTTCACATCCCACAAAAGATAAATGAATGGTCAATGAGCACAGGAAATAAAAAGTGTGCAGTATCTTGAGTCATCAGAGAAATGTAAATTAAAACCACAGATAACACTTCACACCCACGAGGATGGAAAAATAAAAAGGCTGACAATACCAAGTGTTGACAAGGATGTAAAGCAATTGGAACTCCCACACATGACTGGTGGGAGTGTAAAAGGGTACACTTGGAAAACAAAGTTAAACATGCATCAATCCTAAGACCCCACCGTTCCGTTCCTAAGTATTTACACAAGAGACATGAAAACATATGTCTATGAAAAGCCCTGAATAAGAATAAGATCTTCATAATCACCAAAGCTTTCACAACTCAAGAGGGTTTCTCCTTAAAGCACTCTTTGGAGTGTTCAGAAAAGAACTTAAGTTTCCTGCAAGCCAACAACTCAATCCACCTCACTTCCCAGAAATCCTGTTCCAAATTCTCACCAGCAATAAACTGCACACTTTTCTATCAAAAATTATAGGCAGATGTACTTGCAATTTTCCCTTAAATAAGACTTTTATATTTCATAGTTGATAAAGGGCGTGTTTGGTATTTTAGAAATCGGCTCCAAACTAAATCATGAAACAATGTTAAGACTTCAAAGATCTCCAATGCTGTCCAGTTTCCTTCTTGCCCTCTGTTCGTCTCCACTACCCATCCCAGGCTGTGAACGACCAGCACTAAGCTCAGTCAATAAGAAGTGCCAACTGGGACAGCTAGTTGCCTTCTCCCAGACTTTGAACGTATGGAGGGAGTTCAGATTTTCAGACTGCATAGGAAGCAACAGTAGGCAGGTATCAACAAAGCAAATAATTAATCGGGTTCCATGTGAGTTCGACAATTAAAATCAATAGGAGGAAACGGTCACAGTTTAGAATATCTGGGAAATATTTAACTCCACATTGATCTCCAGTTGGCAGAGATTCTGACGGTGCCAATGTCAAGTTCAACCCAGGAGAAATAGAGAGGATAAGTGAGTCTGTGTTGTGTAGGTGCTGGGTTTGAAATTTCCCCATCTGTTTCTGATTGTCAACCAGGCTTGGGGACCCACTGCTAACATAGAGCTCGGTATTTCTCAAACATGTGCATCCACTCGTGGTATTTCTGCTCTAGCAGCATTAGATAACTAAGACATCATCCCAACTAGAAAAGACCGTTTCCTCTCTTGAACACTTTTGGCTCGGTGTCAGAACCCATTGCAGGACCTACTTCTTTGCATCTTATCCTGCTCTCCCACTGTTAGATATATCATCCCCAAGTGCAGAGACCCACAGGCACCGAAAAGGTTGAACCAGGCCAGAAATCAGGGCTAAAATAGTCAACAAACCTGCTTAGGGTATTGAATTCCCGGATCATCCAGGAGTGAGGGAACCTTAGTGGGAAAGGGTTATGAAAAACACTTGAGGAAGTTCTGTTTGTTATTGGTAGGCACCGTCGAAGCAGTTCCTACTCACAGTGACCCACGTATACCAGAACAAAACAGGGTCTGTTCCTATCCACCCTCCCCATCACCGCTATATTTGAGGCCATTGGTACAGCCACGGCGTGAGTCCATCTCCTTGAGAGTCTTCAGGACTGACCCTCTACTAAGCATAGTGTCCTTCTCCAGGTGAGAAAACAAGGATTCTGGAGTACAATAGCCTGCCCAAAATCACAACATGGGCCCCAGAAAGTCATTATCTTCCCATATTCTACTTCACCACATCAGCTCAGTCTCCTCTGCTCTCGGGCATCTGGTAGGGTTTAGCCGATGAAAACCTTCGCAGGTGGCTACCGGGCATCTTTCTGCTGAACTATGGATTGAAGGTGGCTGCATCGGATTCTGCGGCCCACTTCAACTGGCTCATAAGATCTAATTGTGTGCATCTCTTCCCATCTCTGCATGTAGTGGCAATATATTGATTGTTTGAAACTAGCCCCTTTACACTACCTGAATCAGCAAACAGTACCACCTAGAGAAAGACTAAACACATAGGGGTAGTGGGCGTCATGCTGCTCTATTATGGAGACTGCAACCAATGTCACAATACAAAATGTGTGTACGTTGAACAGAAAACCCATTTGATACATAAACAGTCACCCAAGTTACAATTAAAAGTGAAAGAAGTAGGCATCTTGATATTAATGAAACATTATCATCTCAAAGTTGCATTAAGTGGGAGTCAAAAGGACAATGCGGAACATATGTATAATGTATGCAGTTTGAAACTACTTTGTGGATTTAAAAAAAAAATCAAGAAGATTGTCCAGAGGAGCTTCAAAAAGTTCACAGGAAAATTCCTTTTTATCTTTTCATTCCACATTTGTGCATACATATTTGAAACCCCCTTTCATAGAGAGGTATTCAGAAATGCAGAGGACCTCTGGGGGGATCCCCAGCCACTTTCCTGAAGGGCGCCTGCAGTGTCGGGAAAGCTGGGCCTGCAAGGGGTGGGCAAGAAGGCAAATTTGCTTTTCACTCTCGGGGCTTTGTTGTTGCTTCATTTGGTTAACTTTAGAATTTTGTACTACACGCCAAGTATTATTAAATAAACACATTCTAAAAGAGTCTGGAGGAGAAAACAAGGGAACTGATAGTTCTGGGGGGACATGGGAGAGGGGGAGGTGGGGGAAAGGAGGTGATGCTGACCAAGCTAAGGACAAGGGAACAACATGTAATCCAAAATCAGTGGCAAGGAGAGTGTGAGAAGTCTGGTAGGGATTGATCAAGGGTGATGTAACCAAGAGAAATTACTGAAACCCAAATGAAGGCTGAGCATGATAGTGGGACAAGAGGAAAGTACAAGGAAATAGAGGAAGGAACTAGGAGGCAAAGGGCATTTATAGAGGTCTAGATACAGGCATGCACATAGGTAAAATATAATTATATATGATGATGGGGATATAGATCTATGTGTATATATTTATAGGGTTAGTATTAAGGCAAAAGATGGGCATTGGGCCTCTACTCAAGTACTTCATCAACGCACGAACACTTTGTTCTATTAAATTGGCATTCCATGAAGCTCACCTTTCCCTCACAATCACTGAAGACAAATGTGTGCATAAGCAAAAGTGGTGAAGAAAGCTGATGGTGCCTGGCTATCAAAAGATATATTACCTGGAGTCTTAAAGACTTGAAGATAAACAAATGGTCATCTACCTGAGAAGCAACAAAGTCCACATGGAAGAAGCACACCAGCTTGTGTGACCACGAGGTGTCAAAGGGATCAGGTATCAGGCATCCATGAACTAAAAATCATATCACTGCAAATGAGGGAGAGTGCAGATTGGGAACCCAGAGCCCATCTATAGGCAATGGGACATCCCCTTACGGAAGGGTCACAGGAAGAGATGAGCCAATCAGGGTGCAGCACAGCAATGATGAAACACAACTTTCCTATAATTCTTCATAGCTCCCTCCTCTCCAACCCACCTCCATCATGATCCTAATTCTACCTTACAAATCCAGCTAGAACAGAGGATTTACAATGTACAGAAAAGAACCAGAAACATAGGGAATCCAGGACAGATGATCCCGTCAGGACCAGTGATGAGAGTGACGATACTGGGAGAGTAGAGGGATGGTAGAGTAGAAAGGGGGAACTGATTATAAGAATCTACATATAACCTCCTCCCTGAGGTATAGACAATAGAAAAGTGGGTGAGGAGAGATGTTGGACAGTGTAAGATATAACAAAATAATAATAGTTTATAAATAATTAAGGCTTTATGAGGGAGGGGGGAGCAGGGAGAGGGGGGAAAAATGAAGAGCTGATACCAAGGACTTAAGTAGAAAGCAAATGTTTTGAGAATGATGAGGGCAACAAATGTACAAATGTGCTTGACATACATTGGATGTATGTATGGATTGTGATAAGAGTTGTATGCGCCCCCAATAAAATGATTTAAAATAAAGAAGAAGAAAAAGAATAGTATTCTTCCCATCAGACCAAAGTACTACCTTTCCACAGCAAACATTTCTAAACAAGACAAACTGTAAGTGAGTTCGGGTCCTTTAGGGCAAATCTCTATCACTCTACCCCAAGATGTCATCCAGTGTCTGAGATGTTAAGATCACCTTCTAAAATTATTAGCATTTAATGGTGCATCTCTCCCTCCACCCCCCATATTACAAGGCATCTATTGATTTACAATGATTAGATGGTAATGATCTCCTGATCCAGAATTATGCTCTTTCACAGCACTCTAAGCTCATTCACGAGAGAGCAAAATTAAATGATTGGAGTGAAAACATGGGTCAGTTGATCTCCCTGAGGAGTCTACTGACAATGCTTCCTCCAAACCCACTGGAAAATAAATGAAGTAAAGAGCAGAAATGTCAGAAATGTTACTAAGTACTAGAGAAATAAAATCTCCACCAAAAAAAAGGAGTACAGTCTAGAATTACAAGTAGCCCTGACAGTAGTGTAGGTTACCTGTTGCACTGCTAATCAAAAGGTCAGCAGTTTGAAACCACCTACTGATCCTTGGGGGGAAGATGAGGCTTCCTACTCCCATAACGAGTTATAGTCTGGGAGACTCACAGAGGCAGTTCTGCTCTGTGCTACAAAGCTGCTATAGTTGCAATCAACTTGACGACAGTGCCCTTGGTTTGACTTGGAGGGTAACAAGCAGTTCACTGCAAGAAATGTGGCCCTTGAATGCAGGACGGTTTTCTGTTGCTTTTTTCTTTCTGTAGACCTCCAATAGAATGTTACAGTCATCTGGAGGGAAATGACATAGGGGTCTTCTTCGCACAAGATTGGCCAACTTGCAAAGGTTCATCATAAATGTGAAAATGCAAAACCTCTAGTGCACAAATGAAACTCCCAGTACACAAATGAAACTCGGATATCCAACAGAGCGCCAAGAGTGTCAACAAGACTACATTGCTTAAATGAACTCGTGTGGCCCCTGAGACTTGGTTCCCACAGTTCCCAAAGCATATTTTCAGTCCTTTGGAAATGGTGGCAACCATCCCAAATCCATAGCAATGCCAAAAAAGGATGCAAACATTTAAGGATAAAACATTTCCCACATGAACTAAGATGACTCCCCCACCAAGTCCTAGTTTGCCCCATAGTAACGTTAGGAAGGTTGTGCAGTACTAATTGTCCTAAGAGAATGATCCAGGAAAGCCTACATGCCACGCCACACCTCGAGGTCACCACCTCCACTCTCATCCAAACACCAGGGAGGCAGACTCGCAGCTGAGATTAGGCAGCTGTTGGCACCTCAGGATGTCCCTTGAACAGATCCCATATCATGTCTTTGAAGACCCTCGGCACAGGGAAATTTACCCAAGCAGTAAATTTACCCAATTTACAGAGCTTCAGGGAGAGTGTCTCAGATTTTTCTCCATCTTAAGTTCTCAGCTATTTATGTCATAGCTGGGGGGAAAAGACTATCATCCTTTTTTTTTTTTTTTGTCTCATTCTCATGTCTGTGACCTAATGCTAACAGCCCACAAATCACTGCCCAGTTTGTGGTAAATATGAGCCACTGTTTACTTGCTCACTTCTTGAGACCCTGTTTACTTTGTCTCTTTTGCCATGTGCCTCTTCTCCTTCCATGGAACATAATTCAGAATTGCTGCTGCCGAATTAATGCATTCAACTCACAGCGAGCGACTCCATGTGACCCCACAGGGTTTTCTGAACTGGAATCTCTCCAGACGTGTGTCTCCAGCTCTTTCTCCTGCTGACCCACTGGATGGGTTTGAATCCTTAACCTTGCAGTTAGCAGTCTGGTACTTAACCGGTGGCAGCACCTGGCTCCGTGAACATGGTTTAGAAGAGTTTGCGGTGTATTTTGTCGCTGTCCACTTCTTCTTATGGGAGAAGCCTGGTGGTGCTGATGGAAAGGTGCTAAGTCAGTCCAACGTGTGTCCCGGTGACCTCTGAAAGGCCTGCTGGCTTGAACAGGATAGGCCCATTTACAATTGGATTGTTTCCTTGTTCCTATTGTTGCCAGCTAAAGTGTTTTGTGTAGCAGCTTAAAACACCTTGTGAGACTAATCACCTCCGGAGAACAGTTTGTGAGTCTTTTAAGTAGATATTCACAATGCTTGAGCAAACCAAACCTGGTTCTACTCTCAGTCCTCACCTGTAAAACTCATTGCTCACAGATCTACAGTAAGCCACATGAAAGAATTTTACAGTGTGGGAGAGATTGGCACCCCAATCTACCCATTCACCATCCACTGACTCTGTATCTCGCTCAGAGTAGTTACCTTGCAAGAAATAGGGCTTGGAATAGCATCTAAGTAAAGAGGCTTATGAATCGCCTCTCAGCCTTTTGGCTAAGATCAAGTGTAGTAAAGAGGGTTATGTCCACCTGTGAGCATGTGTCATCTGTCCCCTTACAGGGACACTGCTAATAGTGTGATGTCACATATCAGCTCTTTGCCTCCCAAGCAATCTGAATGCCTTCCCATTGATCAAAGCACTTCCAGGTCACAAAGCCAATTGTGTCCCTGCACTCATTGATGACATTCCATTGTGTAAGTTTGTGTCTCGAGTGTCTTCGGTTTGTTGCTGCTATTATTTCAGTCTGCCTCGTCTACATTGGTTTCGCCTCAGCCACTCCCGTTTGCTTCTGAAGGAGGCTTCTGGTGGGTGTCCATACACAGGGAGGTTTTATTAAAGAGTAGTCACGGGAGGGCCAGAGGTAGTGTACTGGCTTTATTCCCATCATCTTGGCTGAAGGATCTGTCCTTGTCACGTGAACTGCATTTATGACAAGTCGAAGCTTCAGGTCCTCAGGCGAGAAGACCGGACATGACCAGGGGGGTGGGAGGGGTCCGCCGTTCTATTCTGCACGTTAGCTCGTGGGACGTTTGAAAGTGTGTCAGGAAACCTGGCTGCTTTGGAAGAGGAGCTGGTGACCGAAAGGGAGCCATTCACTCAAGAGGCAGAAACTTGAATAGGGGGGCTGGAAACAGCTGAGGGCATGCACTGCTAGCTAAGTGCAGCTCTATAAATAGCAACGGAGACCTTCCCTAGAGGGCCAGGCAAGGAGGGAGGGAGGGAGGGTAGAGAAGCGGCAACAGCTTAAAATACTTGCGGGCTGTAAAAAGGCTCTTACACAAAAGAACCCGTTCAGGCTTAAATATTAAATAGGAGTGAGAAACAAGGTGATAAAGGACGATCATCAGTGAAATGCCTAAGTATTAGCAGAATACGGCCTGAAATATCTCAGTCCATAGCTGTAAATAAGAAGCCTGCAGTGTGTTTTACAAAGGGTGGTATACAAGGGTACGTTCATAAGCCACAGCTCCTAAAAAAAATCATAAAAAGCTTTATTAAAACAAAAATAATCAAAATGTGTCACTATTGTTGCTCAACGTAGCTTCCAGTCAAGTCTGTACAGTCCTGAAGGCACTATTTCTGTCTCTCTAACCCTTCCCTGAAGAATTGTGCATTCTTAAATGTACACCGTATTAAAAACAGCTGCTTGGGCACCCTTGAAGGGCTCGTGTTCCTTCAGGGATGTAAAGGCGGATGTGATACAAGTCCCCAGTGAGATCCTTGTAGGACAGTGCTGGCCAAACACGAGCATGGTCTGGGTGGGGGGGATCCCTCGGCATAACTTCTCTGGTCTTTTTCTTACCAGTGCAATTTTCAGAAAACCTTTTCCCAGCAAGCACAGAGTACACCCTGCATCCTCTGAGAGACTTTATGAAGATTATCTCTTTGGAATAAAAACAACAACAACAACAAAACCCACAGACAGTGAGTGGCCCAGCAGACAGCCTCAGACGTCACTGTGTGAGAGGACCTTTCCTCTGAGGACGCCCTACGGAATCGAATAGGAGAATGGGGCGGAGAGCCCTTGTCTGCAGCCGTACACAGATCACAGAGACATGTTGAAAGCTCGCTTTGTTCGGAATAAATCCATTCAAGTATGAACTGGACCCCAAGCAGCGACACTTTTTAACTTATTCCTCGTATAAGCACCTGACATCTTATTTGCTCGGTTAATTGATGGATTTATTATGGATCCATTCCTATGACATTCTAAGTAAACCCCAAACCAACTTCACTGCCTCCAGTCCACTCGGACTCATGGAAATCCTACAGGCAGGGGAGAACTGCCCCTGTGGGCTTCCCAGACTGTTAACTCTCTATGGGAGTAGAAAGCATCCCGTGTCTCCCTTACAGCAGCTGCTGGTTTTGAACTGCTGATTTGGTGATAAGCCACCTAAACCTTAACAATGACTCTAGCAGGGCGCCTCAATAGTCTCTGTGAGTAGCAGTCATCCCTTGCTTACAGCTCCTGAGAGCGACGTTCAGTTATGCTCTCACCGCACCTAGAACCCCAAAGCAAGACTACAGGTCTATGAGAGGGCTTAGGCGGAAGCCCTGGTGGCATCGTGAGCTGTGCATGGAGCTTCTCACCACAAAGTCAGCTCTTCAAACCTACCAGCCATTCTCAGGGAGAACGACAAGCCTGTCTACTCTCATCAAGATTCGATCTCAGAAACTCAAAAGGCAGTTGTACTCGGTCTCATAGGGCTGCTATGAATTGAGAATAACTCGATGACTAGTGTTTGGGGGTTTATTTGATGAGGGTGAAATATTGAGTCCTGTTTTTTTAAAAAAAAAGGTCTATAATCACTGGAGAAATTGGAGCCATGGTAGCACAGTGGTTAAAGTGATCAACTGCTAACCAAGATGTCAGCATTGCAAACCCACTAGGGGCGCCACGGGAGACACCTGTGGCAGTCTGCTCCAGGAAAGATGTTGTACAGCCCCGGGAGCCCGTGTTCTCGCATCCTTGGGAGTTCACACTGATGACTGGAGCGTTCCACAGGCAAACTGGTACAAAGGAGTGGAAGGCTGCCTTGAGTTTCCCCTCAGAGGTTTATCCACTCTCTGCTGTGGCGGACACATCCCTCAGCTCGTCCTGAGGCCAGCTGTCCACCTGTTGCCACACTCCACCCAAGGATTGCCCACAGTCAGGTGTCCGGGGCTCAGTTTTCCCTTTGTGTGTGTGTATCAGGGTATCAGTTAACCCAGTGCGACTAAGAGGGAGCAGACTCTGGTTACAGTTCTCCTCGCTCTATCACTGAGGAAAATCACTGGCTCCAAGTTGGGTTTCTCCCTAACCAGCTGGCCTGCTCTCCCAGGCCCCGGCAGGCACCCACAGGCTCCTGTGAGCCAGGCATATGACCAGTGATGATGCGGCCCTCCATAAAACTTGCATGTTTAATAGTGGTGGTTATGTCAGAGTCCCAAGTTTCACAAAGGGCCAAAGCAAGCCGAGGAAAACCTTGTGGGATTCTGACATCTCAGAGTTGCCAGAGTGAATAGAAGGGAATAGAAGAAAAACTAAGGAGGGATACTTACTGTCCACATCACAATGGTTGTCGTAGTTTACATGTTGTCTGTTTTCTTGCACAGTCATTTTAGGGAGCATGCTTCTACAGCTCTCTAGGCAATTCATTTCCTTTTCAAGCTTTTGCCTCTGCTGTTTAGATTAAGTAGGTCAGTTCTCTCGATCTGCCCTGCAGGGCCCTGATTCTGTTGGCCCTCTCAGACTCCATGTGCACCGACCCCCGGTGCAGCAGAACCACATGTTTCCTGGTCCTGTGCCCTCTTCTTCATCATGGCCATGGAGTGTCTGAGGTTCCTTCCACCCTAAGGGCTCATCTTTTACCACTATATCAGACAGTATTTCTTGTGATCAATAGGATTTTCATTAGCTAATTTTCAGGAAGAATTCATCAGGCCTTTCTTCCTAATCTGTCCTACTCTGGAAACTCTACAAACACATGTCCCCTGACCCTGCAGGATGTGAAAGATGGTGGCCTAACTTCTACCACCATAGCAACCCAGAAGTCCTCCAGGACTCTGCTTCTAGCTCCCATCCTTCCCACTCAAGTCCATGCCATGCATTTTGTTATTGGTTGTACTACCGCTGTTCTCTAGTGGTCACTTGTCTCTTTGGGCTGAGGTCTCTCTTTTCTTTTTCATTTGTTTCAAAACACTTTGTAATTACTGTGGAAGTCCCGGAGTGGTATAAACAGTGGATGCATTTGGCTGCTAACATAAAGACTGGAAGTTCAAATCCACACAGCAGCATCTTAGAAAAAAAGGCTGGCAATCTACTTGGGATGCTCTGTGGATCCCAGCAATGCTCCGGCACACATGGGGTTGGTGTGAGTAAGGCTCCGCTTGCAGACAAGTCATAGTTACTTACTGACGTCTTTAAGGCACTTTCAAATGACTATGAGACAATCCCAGCATGATTCACTAGAAGAAGAGGTCTCCAAAGGCGGCCTCAGCTGTGACCTCTAGATAAGGAATCCTCCAGAAAAGGAGCTTCCAGAACCAGTCTGACCAGAAGCCAATTTTTTGTGTCTAGTCCAGAGTTTTAGCACAAGACCAAACTTGATACTTTCTTCTGAGGTGAAGCTTGGTGAGCATGAGTGGTTTCAATGTAGTTCTCTGCATATTTGGTTTAAAAAAAAAAAAGGAATTCTTAAATGACTACAGAGTCAAAAAAAAAAAACCCACATAAATCAGAGCAAAAGTCAGCCGTGTGCTGACAATGTTGTTGAAGGAATATGTCAGCCATGCCTTCAGACCTGCCTACAAATGAAAGTAACCCCGATTTGAGGAGCGCCAACACTTCCCTCCCTTAGAACCAGAACAAGAATGATCCACATCTCAGGGTGATTTCCACCCTGACATCCATAGGATGACATTGTGTGTCAAAGAGCAGCATTTTGCATTATATTTTTTATCTCAAGCCCTCAAACATTCAGTTCACTGAGTGTGAGCTCAGTGTGAGCTCCCATGTATAAGCTTTATATCAGATTGATCTGAAAATGTGAACAGTGCTTCTGTTCTACCTTCTAGTTCCGTGTAGAGAGCCTAGGGTCTCATAACTGCCAGGAACAACACAGGAGCATAAGGACGATATAGAAGGAGGAGCTATGTGTCTCTCTGAACATATGACTCATTTGCCTGGAGACCAGAAGAACTGGATGGTGCTCAGTTATCATTATTGAACATCTTGATTAAAAGATTCTACAGCAGAAGCCCGGTCAACAGAGGGAAATTCAGATCAGAATTGCAAATTCTCAAAGACTCCAGGCTTTCTGGAGCCATGGAGACTGGATGAACTTCTGACATTCTTGCTCTAAAATCATCTTTAATCCTTCAATCAAAAATAATCCCCAAAGACTAAACCAGGCAACGTTGTTAGGTGCTGTGAAGTCTGTTCCAGCTCATGATGACCCTATATGATCAAGAGACGAAATGCTGCCCAGTCCGGCACCGTCGTGACAATTATCATTGTGCTCTAGCCCATTCTCACAGCTGCTGTCTCAATCCATTACATCAAAGGCCTTCCTCTTTGGGCTGCCCTTCTACTTTACCAAGCGTGATGGATTTTTCTATGAACTTGTCTCTCTGAACAACATGTCCAAAAGTCTGTGAGGCCCAGTCTCGACCTCCTCACCTTTAAGGAGACTCGATCTTCTTCCCACACAGATTTGTTTGTTCTACTGGCAGAGCATGGTTCTTTCAGTACTCTTCACTGGCACCATAATTCAAATGCATCGATTCTTCTTTGGTCTGTCTTATTCAATGTCCAACTTTCATATGTATACAAGGTGATTGAAAAATCATAGTTTCAGTAAGGCACAACTTAGTCATCAACGTGATATATTTTACAACACTTTCTTTCTTTTTTTTGGGGGGGGGGGCGGCATCACTGCCCTCTGATGGGAGTAGGAGACACAGCCTTGCTCCTAGAGAGCTGCTGCTGGATTTGAACTGCCAACCCAGTGGGCCACAGTCCTGCGCACAACCATTACGCCACCGGGTCTCAGCCCCCTTTATAACATTTTAAAGAGGTCTTGTCCAGCAGTTTTATCCAATACAATACACCCATGAGTTCCCATGTATGAGTTTTATATAACTTTTATTTCTTGACTGCTGCTTCCATGAGCATTCACTGTGAATCCAAGCAAGATGAAATACTCAAAACCTCAATTATTGGATAATTTGTATGGATTTTCATTTTATTTTTATTGAGTTGCAAGCCATACTGAGGTCAAGTTTGTCTTTCCGTAGTCCAACTTCCCTGATTATTTGTTCAGATACAGATTGAATACATGTGGTTGAAATGGCTAACACCCTAATGCACACCCTTCTTGATTTAAAAACATACAGTATTCCTTTGTTCTGTTCTGTTCGAGTGTACATGACTGCCTCACATGTACAAATTTCGAATGAACACAATAGTTTTCTGGAATTCTCATTCTTTTCTGTTCTATCCATTGTTGGCGACGATCCACACAGCTGAGTGCTTTTGAGTAGTCAATAAAACACAAGTTGACGTCTTCCTGGTATTCTCTGCAGTCAGTCAATGTCTATCTGATGTCAGCAATGATATCTCTTATTCTACAATCTCTTCTGAATCTGGTGGGTTTTCTTTCAATGCACCACTACAAACATTGTTGGATGATCTTCAGTCAAATTTTATTTTACATGTGATACACTGATACTGTTTGAGTATGTCCACATCTGTTGGGTCTACAAATTGGACTTCTTCCTTTGGTTCTTGATATGACTGAAATGGTTGAATATTGACCAGTCAGTCCTTTTTGGCACAGTAACTCCATCCTTTCGATCCTCTTTTGATGTTTGCATGGTTCGATATTCTGTCCACATATCCTGTCAGTATTACAAATCCTGGTTCAAATTTTCCTTTCAGTTCTTTTCGCTTGAGTTATGTTGATCATGTTTTTGCTTTTTGCTTTTCTTACTCCAACTCTTGGCACAAAGTATTCCTTAACACTTTGTCTTCTTGAACTACCCTTTGAAATTCTTCATTCAGCTCTACTACTTTATCATCTGTTTTGTGTGCCGTAACTACTCTATGGTCAAGAGCAAGATGACTTTTTTAAACCATTGTTTAGCTTAACTAGGAAAAAAATGTTTGCCTTGAATATTTTGGTCTTTTAAGAACTATCTGGGAATCAAATTAAGAGTAGCAATTTGAAAGATTAAACAGAAATTTTAAGGAACAGTGAGTTTTATGCAGGGGGGAGGGGCAGAACGAGAGGTGGAAGCAGTTGCACCAGTGAAGAATCTGAAGGGTGATATCAATGTCACTGAACTGGAAGTGGAGAAACTGTGTAGCAGGTGTCTATCTTCTTAACAATAACTAAATGGCTAAATCACTCAGTGACCAACTGAAAGGTCAGCAGTTCAAACACAGCAGCCACTCTGAGGAAGAAACCATGTGGCAGTCTGCTTCCTTGTAGTTTACAACCTTAAAAACCTTATCAGACCACTCTGTCATAGTAAGGTGACCATACGTCCTGCTTTTTAACAAGTTAACAACATCCTGCGGTGTTTTAAAATTAAAATAATTACATTATAATACTATTTTTGCATTCTATGAAAATTTTTGTTGCTTCATATAGACCAAATTTTTAATCAAGGACACACCCCACCCTTTCACCCCCACCCCTGTCAATGGTGCCCCACTTAAAATCTGGTCAATTTACCCTAGTTGTACCTGTAGAGTCTGCTGGATTGCTGTATGTGTTGTTGTGCATGATCTCAGTAAGAAAATAAGTAAGATTTAGAACAACAAACAAACGCATTGATCCCAAGACAATTAGAGCTCACAATGACCCTATATGACTGAGTTGAGCAGCAACTTAAGATTTCCTATATAAACTCTTTATAGAAGCAGACTGCCACATCTTTCTCCCACAGTCACTGGTGAATTTGAACAGCTAACCTTCAATGAGCAGTGTTCAAATGAACCACTTAACCACCATACCACAGGTTAATGTTTGGATGTTCTAATTTAAGTAAAACTTTGTCTATCTTATGCACACCTTGTGAGCTTGTTCTCCTAACAGAGTTTTTATTTAGAATTTTCTAGAGGTGCAAAAGAGATGAGAATCCTATTTTGCAGATGTCTTAAGTCCCTCTTCCAAGGTATGGCATAATTTCTTACTAACCTCTGTCTCCATAGTTAATGTTCCCAAAGTCAACCAGAAAGCAGCATTTGGCGTCGGCTCTATTTTGGAACCAAGAGGGCACATGTGTTGTAACTTCTCAAGTCGATCAGTCGGGACAAGCCTCAGGGAACCAAAGAGACTGGGATCATGTACAGAAAACCCCCCACTAATTGGTTTCCTGTTTTCTTGAAAGGCCATGAGTTCAAGTTGTCTGCACTTAGGTTATGGTACAGCCAGACCATATTAACGGATCAGCTCTAGAAGCATTGCTCAAGTTGTGGCTTAGCTATCAGTCTGGTCACTGCAGTGTTTGCTAGTGGTTCACGCCACTAAAGAGACGAATCCATATGTCCCCATAAAAATCTAGTCTCAGCAGCCTTATGCATGGTTGCTATGACTCAAAGCTGCTTCGATGGGAGAGGCTTTGGGTTGGGTTGGGTTAGATTGGCTAGCTCAGTGGGCTAAATGAGTGACTCTCAAATGTGGTCCCCAGGGGGAAAAAGGCATCAGCATTAGTATCACCTGAGAACTTGTTACAATGGCAAGTTCTTTCACTAATCCAACCCCTACTAAATCAGCAATACAGGGGATGAGAGTTATTTGTCTTTTAAGAAGTTCTCTGGGGGATTTTGATGCACTCTCAAACTTGAGAACCACAGGAGCCCTTAAGCCAAAGGCAAAGAACAATGGAAAGATAATCAGTACCTGTTTTTAAAAGTTGTTTTTTTTTTTATGCATGTAAAGCTAATTTTTATGTCAGTTATATAATTTCCATGTTTATAGAAAAATGACAAAAATTAATTCTTGGTAATCATAAAGGAAAGAAAAAAATCAAACCAATCCAGAAAATTTCAACCTATGAGTTTCAACTCAATGAGTTCTGTGTATATGCACACACATACATATATTACATCTTTCTTAATATCTCCATGTCTACTCCCAAAAAGTTGCTCCTCATACGAGTCAAGTAGTCAGTGCTCAAACACTAACCTAAGCATGGCAATTTGAACCCACTCAGTGCACAAGGAAAGAACTGACAATCTCCTTCCAAAATATTACAGCCTAGAAAATGCTACAGAGCAGGTTTACTGTGTGGTGGCTAGATCTTATTCTAAATTGATGGTACCTGTGTGAATGTAGGAATGGCGTCCCACCCATCAGTCATGTCGTGGCTCAATGATGCCTCCTTGAAGGTATAGCCTTTTAATAAGAGAGACAGTGACAACTTCTCTCTCATCCGATATTCACTAAAAGTGACACCACATTCATTCATTTGTGCAGTCAGGAGCCTAGAAATTACTCTTTCTCCCATATCAACCTCCCATCAATCTCTTTTATTTCCTTCTCCAAACACTCCCAAGTGTATCTCCATCAGTTTCTCTTGGCCCGCCCCACTTCCACTCTAAGCAAAACCCCCAGCAGCTTACACAGCCTACAGCAAGAACTTAACAGCTATCTTTTCATCATCTGGACTCCACCTAATCTGTTTTCCACGTGGTGGCAACAGTGCTGTTTATAAAGCACATCACCGATTTTGTCATCTTTCCCTCAAAACACTGAAACCTTGTAAAAATGTTCTACATGACCCTGTGATGACTAGCCGACATCAATCCCTACAGCTCACTTTGAAGCTTTGTTTCCCTCATTCTTCACACCCTACCATGCAGGCTTTTGCGTCCTCACTTCTCATCCATCATACCTCCTCTCACCGTGGAGCCTTGCACATGTTATTTCCCTGCTAGAAGAGGCATGGCTCCTTCCTCTACTTGTCTGCCACTCACTCATCAGAGCTCTACTTGGGACTAGCTTTCAAGTTGATTGTGATGCATAGTGAGCCCATAAGATGGAAGAGAACTGCTCTATTAGGTTTTTTTTTTCGGTATAATCTTTATGGGAGCAGACTGTGTCATCCTTCTCCAGAGAGGCTCCTGGTGAGTTTGAAGCACCAGCCATTTGCTCAGCAACGCAATGCTTCATCTTTCTTGAAGGCAGCCACTCTAAAACAGAAAACATCCAAGACCCACCTATCAACTGCAAATCTGAGTCCTTTGCTGAACACTTAAAAACTGGTCCCTGTCTTCACAGCACCTATCTCAGTTGACAATTCAAAACACTGAGATGTGGGCTCTGAAAATTTCACTCAATATACTTCTTGAAATGTTCTTCTTCCCCACTAGAAAGCATGCTAGTCTATTTCTGCCAATCATTCAATCTCCAGTGAGCACCCAGTGCGGTTCTTACACTCTGTACATACCCAATAAAAATTTGATGAATGAAAAAATTAATGAATTCTCTGGCAATAAATCCACCATCATTCCATAAAATGAAAGTATGCTCCTTCCCTTTGTAGATTAAAATTCTAAACACGTTTTCTAGGTTCACAATCAGATTCAAAAGTAGATAAATGTCCAGTAAAATGAATTGAAGCTCCCCAAGAGAACAGGTTATTCTTCAACAACTTTCAAAAAATCCATTGCTACGAAGGTGAATACTGACTCATAGTGACCCACTAGAACACAGCAAAACTGCTCCATATGGCTGGCAAGGCTTTAAATCTTTATGGAAGCAGAGTGGCATATCTTTTTTTCCACAGAGAAAATCCCATGGATTTGGACCACAGATCTTAAAGCTGGCAGCTTACTCACTCCAGCACCACGGTTCCTTTAACAGCTTCAAGAATTAGCAGTGCATCTTGATTACATGATTGAACAATTTCAGACTAGAGAAGTTGTTTGAAATTTTTGATTTCTTGGTTATTAATTTCTGTATTCACTAGGCCGTAGTTCTATTTCTTCTTATGTTCTCATGCTATAATTTGTCCATAATAAATCTCATAATGCTTCTAGGTCTTGTTGACATCTCTAGCTTATAATCTCAATGTTTATATTCCAGTTCAGATGTCCTCACTGCACCTCAACAGCTTCATTGAGTGGTTGGTAATAAATTTAAATAATAATTGTTTTAACGGAACTTTCTTGTAAGCATATATGTATTAGTCTATCACAGACAGTATTGTTCTTCAAGATAGATCTTCAAAAGTTCTTTTTAATGATGAATGTGATGCCATTTCAATCTGTCATTCCAGGCTTAGGAAGTTATATGGTTGTCCGATTCGAAATGGACATTTTAGCTCATAATGCCTAAGATATAGATCTTTATGCATTCCATTTCATTTTTCGACAGCTTCAATTTCCCTAGATTCATACTTCAGACATGTTATGCGCCCATTATTAATGACTGTTTGCAGCTGCATCTTCTCATTTCTCATCAGATCC
Source organism: Nesogale talazaci (assembly GCA_004026705.1). Taxonomy (NCBI): domain Eukaryota; kingdom Metazoa; phylum Chordata; class Mammalia; order Afrosoricida; family Tenrecidae; genus Nesogale; species Nesogale talazaci. The sequence goes on along the minus strand of PVJH01000539.1, from coordinate 91,518 downwards.
CATCAGCAAAGAAAGGTCTGGACAGCTTGTCTCCATCCACTTGATCAAAGTCAACTCTTCTTTGAGAAGGCAGCATTCCCCAAGGAGGATTTTGAGTGTCATCCAACCTGAGGGGCTCCTCTTTTGGAACCAAGTCAGACAAAGTTCTGCCACTTTTCATAAGGTTTTTGAAGGACTAATCCCTCAGAAATGGAGTGCCTAGTCCTCCTTACTAGTCTGTACACACTGCTAACACCTGTTCACCAGGTGGGACTCTGAGAGTATGTGAAATGCCACTGGCATAGCTTCCAGCATCACAATAACATACAAGTCACCACAAAGTGATAGCACAAAGTGACAGAGAAATGGTGGTGGACAACCAGTCATCTAGATATTTATGGGTATAGTTCTGTCAAAATATTTAGTAATGACACATCAGCTAAGGGGATAATTTCAAAAACTAGAAAATGACAGCATCTTAATAAGAAAGATATAAATAATCCAATCCAAAAATGGGCACGAGACGTAAATAGACAATATTCTAAAGATACCATCCAGACGGCCAACAGTCACATGAAGAAATGTTTGCATTTATTAGCAATAAGAGAAACAAACGAAAACAGCAATACTGCTTCAAACTAACATTCAGCAAATTGAAAGAAAAACAGAAAATAATAAATGCTGGAGAGGATGTAGAGATATTAGGACACTCACACATTGCTTACAGGACTGCAGAATTACATAACCGCGATGGAAACTAGTGTGGTGCTTCCTTAAACAAATATTAATACAATTACCATATGATCTGGCAATTCCTCTACTGGGTATATACCCTAAATAAATAAAGAACACAATGCAAAACAGACATAGGAACACCTCTGTTTACTGCAACTCTCCTAGTAGCAAAAAGATGGAAGCAATCAAACACTATAAGAATAGAAGAATGGATAAACAAACACTGGTTCATTCACACAAAGGAATATTATTAATAAGAATAAATTATGATCAATAAAAATAAATGATCAATAAAATATGACTGCTAAATATCAAAAGACATGGAAAAAACTAAAGAGTATTATGCTTAACCAAGTTAGTCAAACTTATAAAGATATTTAACACACCATTATTATACAGAACTACAAAGAAAAATAAAAGTGGTTTTCATACTAAAGGATGAGACATTGAAGACTATAAGGAGGCCAGAGATGAGGGCTAGGGCAGGGAAAGCGGAGGGATGGGAATTATGGAGGAAGAGAGAGAGGGGAGAAAAGAAAAGAAAAATGAAAAACAAAGAGGATTTAATGGGCTATTATTATTGATTTGATGTGATGGGCTGTGAAACTACACAGAATATATTTTTCTTGAACGAGAAAGACAGACATAAAGAAATGAAAATTTAAAAACTAAAAAGTGGAAGTCCACAGCCTTACACTCCTCCAGAGTCCCTGAGTGGCTAGCACAGGAGGCAAAGTCACATGAAAGTGAACAAATGCTTTAAGTAAAAAAGGTGTTATTTTCCTATATTTTTATTCTTTTAACATTGCCTTTCAAGAGATCAAAGTTTTACATTTTCAGTAAGTTCAATTTATCAACTCTCTTCTTACAAATCATGCTTTTAGTGTTATATCTCAGAAATCTCTGTCTAATCCAAGATTACGGACCATTTCATCTATGCTTTCTTAAAAATGCTAATTATGCTAGATTTATATATCTGTTTCATTTTCAGTTAATTTTTGTAAATTGATCAACATGCATTTAAAAAACTATAGCAATCTAATTGTTTAAATATCACTTGTACCCTACCCACACTGAAGTGTCCTTTTAACTTCATTAGTGATCATTTATCTACCCTACCAGCACAATGGCGGAAGACAAAATGGTTCATAATCAAATGTGGTGAATAAAGTGGATGGTGCCTGGCTATTAAAAGATATAGTGTCTGGGGTCTTAAAGGCTTGACGTTAAATAAGCAGAGAAGCAGCAACAAACCAACATGAAAAAGCACACCAGTCAGTGTGATCATCAGGTGTTGTTGGGACCAGGTAACAGGCATCAGAAGATGCAAAACAAATTTAAAAAACCATATTGTTAAGAGCCAGGTGGAGTGGAGCAGAGACCCAAAGTCCATTTCTAGACAATGGAACATCCTCTCACAGAAGGCTCACAAGGAAGAGATGAGTCAACCAGTGTGCACTAACGCACCGATGAAACATACACTATTCCTCTGGTTCCTTGAGGCTTCCTTAACCCCCCACCCACTCCCATCATGACCCCAGTGCTGCCTCTCACTTCAGACTAGGCCAGAGCATGTACACAGGTACAGACAAGAGAAAAGAGCTGAAGACAAACAGAATCAAGGAACAAGAATGGGAGTAGTGAGTGATATCATAAGGGTCGGAGAAGGGAGGGAGGGGAGGAAGTGGTCACAAAGATCAACACAAAACCACACCCACACCCCTTTCCAGGGGGATGAAGATTAGAAACAATGAGGGAAAGGAAACAGCAGTTAGTGTAAGATATGAAAATAATAATTTATCTAGGTGAGCAGGGGGTGGGGATGGGGAAGAAGAGTTGACACCAAGAGTTTAATAGAAAGTAAATGTTTACAAAAGAATGATGGCAACATAAGTACAAATACGTTTGATACAATTGATGCATGGATTGTTTTAAGAGTTGCAAGAGCCCCCAATAAAATGACGTTTTAATAGTAAAAATAGTATTTAGATATTTATGCTATACTTACGGGGTTTTTAGTCTGTCCTAATGATCTATTTATCAATCTTATGTCAGTACCACACTGCCTTGATTGTTGTAGCTTTATAATAAACTTTTGAAGTCTTTGAACAGTTTTAGACCAGCAACTTTTTTCTTCTGATTCAAAATCAAATAGCATTAAAACTCCAAACTTTGTTCCTTTTCAAATTTGCTTCTGATTCGCCAAGGCCTCTGCATTTCTACCAAAATTTTAGAATCATGTCCATTTGTATCAAAACGTAAAACTGCTGAAACTTTGTATGGGAAATAAAAAGGCTTTTCCCCAGCTTGTCTCCCCCAAATATATGTCAAACCTAGGACACTGCTTGCAACTAATGGTAAATGATTGTCAAGTTATCTTCCTGAAGGCATCAGCCATCCAGAGCAGTCAGACTATTGTCTGTGCACTGTTGGTCAAGGACAGTGGATTGTTTTCCCTGAAGGATTCAGAATAAATCAAACCACCACCTCACCGACAATCAAGATTAGACTGCTATCACTAATCTAGGGTCTATCCATCCTGTCACATATGTACCCTTTATCCCTCCTCTTCCTATAGGATGTATACCTCTAAAATGTCCCTCTCCCATTGCTGTATTGCCTATGGTAAATCCCTTCCTGTGATGTAGGTTGTTATTTATAATCAGGGGGCTTGCACACCCCCAAAGATATATAAGCCTTGGTGAGAAATAAATCACTCTCTCTCTCCTGCCCTCTCCTCTTCTCACATGCCCACGTGGACCATTAAGAAGGGCTGAAGTGAGCATGCTACCATGAAGTGTATCTACTCCTTTATTTTATTCTCTCTCCTATCTCTCTTATTCTCTGACTTTACTATAATCTTTATATATCTTCATAACTATACAGTTGCACCTACAAACCCATAGTAGAGTTAGGGACCGGTGTCCCCTGATAACTTTGATGTAATTATGCTAAGCTTTTAATCAGGATAAAAACTATTAGCTCTCCAACTATAGCAAAACTTATAGAACCACAAAACATATGCATCTCTCCATATATTTGGGCTTTCTTTAATTTTTTACAATAGTGGTTTCCTGTTTGGGGTATATAGGTCTTTTATGTCTTCATCAGATTTATCAGTATTTCTCTTCTATCTTTGCTAATATAAATGGTAATTTTTCAGTGTTCATTACTAATAAACAATTGATGTTTGCACCTTTGTCATATCTGGCAGCCTTGTACAACTAACTAGTTGTGGTAACTGTTTTGTAGATTTCCCCAGATTTTCTACATAGACAGATGTCTTATCTGGAGACAAAGACAGCTGTTCTTCCTCCTCACCTCAATGACATTGGTTTCTTTTTTCTTACCTGATTACACCATCTCAAACCTCCAGTACAGTTTTCCTTAGAACTGGTGAGAGCAGATATTCCTTTCCTATTTTTTGATCTCAGGGGAAGGCATTCAATCATTCATTATTCAGTATTACGTTAACTGGTGTTTTTTTTTTTTAAATAGGCATTCCATGTCAAGTTAAGGAAGTTTCCCTCTATTCCTATTTTGCTCTATTCATCAGTATGTAGGGTTTGTCTAATGTTCTTGAGGTAATCTGTTAGTTATGTTATTTGTTGGCTTGTTAATATGGTGAATTTCACTGGTCTTTTTTATTGGTTTGCTTTCCTAGGATAAAATCTCTTAGGTCATGCTATATTATGCTTTTCATATATTATTGAGTTTGAATTTGTGTTCATAAGGAATATTGATCTATAACTACCTTTTATGATTTTTTGGTCAGGTTTTGGTTATCAGGATAAAGCTGGTTTCATAGAGTTATTCCTCATTTTTAATTTTCCAGAAGTCTTCTTTTAGAATTGATATTAGAATTTTCCTTATGAGATTCTTTTTATCTATAAATCAAATTACCTTAACAGACTTACAGCTATATTCATTATCTATTTCATCTTGAATAAAGTTTGGAAGCTTTTGTTTTCTGAGGAAGTTAATTTCATCTAAGTTATGTCATTTATTGGCACAAAAGTTCATAGCATTCCCTTATTAGTTTTTAAATACTGTTAGACTCTATAGTGATTCCTGACACTTGTAATTTGTGTATCTCCTTCTTTCCTGACCAGCCTGGCAAGAAGTTTGTCAATATTATTGTTTCTCTCAAAAAGGAAAAAAAAAGCCTTTTGGTTTCACTGTTTTGTAGTCACTTTGTTTTCTAGCCTACTGATTTCCATTATGATTTTTAGGATTTACTGTCTTCAATTTACTTTGGATTTGATTTGTCCTACTTTTCTAGATTCTGAAGGTGGGAGCCAAGCTGAAGTTCCATTCCAGACAGGCTCAATTATATAGGATGAGTGCTGCTTTATAACAGGCTCAGGATATTACTTTCATAATTCATAAACAGTATGCTAAAGACATACACAGAGCAAAATATATTTGTTATTCATTTGAAGGATCAATTTTAGCTTGCATAGCAATCCCTCAGTTTCATTCTCATTAAATGTACTTTTGTCAAGAAGTATACGTGAGCTGTTCTCTATAAAGTCTAAAAGACATTCAATTTCAGTCTCTTGCATGGCATTTATGGACTTCCTGGAAGTTTAATTTTTGCCACAAGTCTGTCAGAAGTTTGGTCGTATCCTATTTACAGAATCTTATATTCTCACTAGAAACAAAAATACATCAACAAACAGGAGTGGCTGAGCCCTGAAATATATTTGTTTCCTTAAGAAGCAAAAAAAAAAAAAATGGTTTTCAGCATCAATATTGTACTAGAGTAAGCACACGAACAGGGGTAGTAGACGAGGCAATGCCATTAACACTACGGAAAAGACCACAATGAAATTATTCAAGAAAAATATAAGGTAGAGTAAAATTCTGTATGTTCAGGTGGAACTCTTATGGCTCCAGCAATTCGAGGTCATTAGAATGAGGAATACTCCTTTGAAATGCCTAATTTTCTGTCAAATTAGCAGTATCATTCTTCCTGAAAGGGAATGATAAAGTCATAATCTTTTGGCATGTGCTCAGAATGCGATAAGCTTATTCAGGAAATCTGTGTTTCTGACAAAAGATTTCTGAATAAATTTGCTAACTTCAGATGGATACTTAAAAGTCTATTAGGACTTGAAGTATTTTGTGGACAGGAACTAGGTGGAAAAGTTTGTTGGCACAGGAATGAAGTTGTGAGACATGCAGCATTTAGGAAGAAAGACCACCACAGGTCAGGATCTTCACCCCAAAAAACCCCCAAACCCTACACTAGACTGCTTTAAGGCAGGTGTTGCTAACAAAAATCACGCTGTCAGAACAAGACCTTATTGCAAGCAACTATGCAAATTCAACCAAACTCAAGACTGTGAATTTCCATTTTCATTAGAACAATTTAATATAAGCTGGAAGAGAGCTTAAATTGCTTTTATTGTCACGTTTTTATTGTTGTTCTATTGTGATGAATTACATAGAGCTTCTTCGGAGAAAAGACAGGATTATCGTGGGCCTCTTAAAAAACTGTTCCAAGGATAATAATAACTAAGGCTCTGCATAAAATACCAAGCAACGGGAATGAGAACATTTTAAATAACTGTAACATAAAAGTATTCACCAAAAAAAAAGAGATAAATACAATAAAATAGGGTCTCAGTTCTTTCTCTGCTTCTATTAAAATAATATAGAGATTCTAGTTTTAAGGTAGCAGAGGACAATTATTTAAGCCTCATTTCTCTTGAAAAATCCCTCCCAAACAGCCAGAGAAATAAAAAGCCAGAGGAATAAAAAACACCGGCCTCTTTAATAAAACAAGAAGATAATAAATAAAACCTCAAGCCCCCATTATGTAGTCAGAAAACAGATACCGGAATGGATATTGCTTTAGCAAAATGAAGTATTTGCAAGAAAGGTCAATAGATCCAGAATTTGGGGGTCAGCTGGCTGTCTCACTATAAAACTCATCTGTCTATATTCTCCACCAGGTGCACATAAATCATTCTATCCAAAAGCATTATACTTCAACATAGATCTTAAAACGTTCGTTTTAACCGTGCATGTGATGCCATTCCTCTTTGTAGACAAGACAAGACAACTCATCCAGATGCAGGAGACCATCAGCTAAAGGTCATAATGATATCCCAGGATTCACAGAAACAGGATTATTTATGCAGGATATGTTCTGTTTAAGCAGAACAAAAGAAACTGGCACAAAATCATGATTGGCGACAGATCCATTAATCACGAATGCAGGCAGACTACAAAAGCAGAAAGGATATGAAGATCCACACTTTGGGATTCCTAGATTCATACATTCCACAGTGTGGTTACTAATGGATGTTTTCAGCTATTTCTTCTAGGTTTTTTTTTGAGTCAGCAAATGAAGGTCTAGAACTTTGCTTCCTCTATGCCATTCAGGTCAACTCAACCTTGAGGAGGAGGAGGCAGTTGTTCCCCAATTGTAGTCTGACTACTTTCCAACATAAAGAGCTCATTCTCTGGCACTATATTTGGCAATGTTTTGCTGCTATTCGTAAGGTTTTCAGTGGTTAATTTTTCAGATGTGGACTGCCTCTTCCTTCTTCCAAGTCTGTCTTTTTCCGGAAGCTAGCTGAACGCATGACAGAGATGGTATTTAAGATGTTAGTAGCACGGTTTCTAGCATCACAACAACATGCAAGTCACCGTAGTATCCCAAACTACAGTCAAATGGTGTGAAAGGGATCCAAGTCTATCAGCAGTTCCCAGGTGTAGTAGGGTAGGCAAAAGGGATAGTTATTGCTTGGAAGGACACCGAGTTTCTGTTAAAAGGGGTGGAATATTTTGAAAAAGAATAGTAGTGAAGGTTGTAAGCATCATGGATGTATCCCAGTGTCATTGAATTAAACATGCAAAAATTGTTGGATTGGCAAATGTTTAATTATAGATATTTTTATCATCTTAAAAATTCAAAATATTTAAAATGCCAGTAGGAAAATTAGAAGATGAAGTCAACTAACGTTCTTCAGAAAATGCAACAAAAAAGAAGTAAGAAAATCAATGCAGGAGGTCCAATAACCAGGTAGATGGCTCCATCACTTCACTACACAACCGACTGCTTAACTGCCTGAGCCTCTGTTTCTTAACTTGGAAAAGGAGGGGATGGAAGCAACAGCTGCTTCATGGGGCTGATATGGGGATGCAATGAGTTATAGGTGAATGATAGTGCTTCCACAGTGCCTGGTACATAGTAAACATTCAATAAAATAAAGGGGTTTCCAAAAGTTTGTGGGTAAACCCCACTAGCTTCTAATGCCATTTTTTCCATGAAGTTTTTGACTTTTTAAAACTTAAGTTGTAAAGGTTTTTGACTTTCTACAACTCAATGTGAAGAAAATCAAAATCCTCACAACTGGACTATTGGGTCACATCATGATAAACGGAGAAAAGGTTGAAGTTGTCAAGGATTTTATCTTACATGGATCCACAATCAAAAAACACTTTGCATTAGGTAAATCTGCTGTGTGAGACATTTTGAGAAGCAAGGAGGTTACTTTGAAGACTGAGGTGCACCTAACACAAACTATGGTAGTTTCCACTGCCAATAAAACCAAGGTGGATGCAAGTAAGCTGTATGACTTATGGTTCAACTAAGCTCCCATCAAGGGTCCATGAAATCTATGACATTTCAGAGTACCCCTTTCTCTAGTAAAAACCGCTGGGCCTCTCAGAACCGTTAGAGGGTGCTCACTAAAGGCTTACCTACATTCATTCCACTGCTGGTCCTGGAGATGAAGACCATGGTTTTGAGCTCTGTGTCTTCCAGGAACTAGGGAAGTGCATGTCTTGAAAGACCTTTTGAAAAGCAAGGATGTTACTTTGAGGAACAAGATGCACCTGACCCAAGTCGTGGTATTTTCCAATGCCTCAAATGCATGTGGACATTGAATACGGAGTAAGGAAGACTAAAGAAGAATTGATGCATTTGAATTGTGGTGCTGGAGAAGAATATTGAAAGAACCATGGACTGCTAGAAGGACAAATAAGTCTGTCTTGAAAGAAGTATGGCCAGAGTGTGCTCCTTAGAAGCAAAGATGGAAAGACTATGTCTTACGTATTTGGACAGATCGTCAGAGGAGACCAGGTCTGGAAAAGGACACCTTATTTGATGACATGCCAGAGCAGTGAACAAGAGGAAGGCCCACAATGAGTTGAGCTGACATGGTGGCTGCAACAAAGGGATCAGGCATAGGAACAATTGTCAAGATGGTGCAGAGCTGGGCAGGGTCTCAGTGTGCTGTGCATAGATAGAGTCATCATGAGTCTGAAGCAACTGAATGGTATCTAACAACAACGGTGAAGTTTTCAAACACCCTCATGTTAGCACTTATTTATTTTAAAAGAATTTCTAGAACAAAGAATTTAGGGAAAACGTCGTGGAGGAAACGATCAAAGTAACTACATCCCCCCACCCCACCCTGAAATGAAGAATTCAGAGGGAATGTTAGGTCAAAATGAAAGCAATGGTTTTGGAGTGTGTTAATTTGTGTATGTATGTATGTTCACTAGTTAAGAATGTGTGTGTGTGTGTGTGAGTCAATGTGTATTATCACCTATAAGCAACAATATAAGAAAACTATTTAATGGCAAAGCAGAGTTAGTTTGCATTCATATTTAGTCTTTTTAAGCCATTTTATTCAGGACAAATCCAGATATCATACCATTCAATAGTTGAGATATATCAAGCAGTGTTGTACAATCACTACCAGAATTTACTGCCTTTACAGAGGCTGTTTCAGTTATTAGGGAACCTCCTCCCCATTCCCTAAAATCTAATTATAAGACTAAGAACCATGAACTGTATTCTGTCTGCTCTCTTACTGGCCAGGATATGTCCCAAATCTATCCTCTAGTCTTATATCAGTGATTTATTGCCCAGATTATAATGCAGCACAGCCAATCACAGAACCTAAGCAGCATGCAACAGGAGCGTGATGTCCATGGGGACTAAAGGCAAGTCTCGTCTTGACTGGGCTCACGTGTGAGTCTGTGCTCAACCCTGGTTCAGCCGGGCAACTCCGCAGTTCCTGGTTGCCTTTTCTCAAACGTTGGGGTCAGTTACTTATAGGTAGGTCTTGAGTGGTCTTAAAAAGCAAAACAGAGAATCTGCTATCATCCAGTTGATGCCGACTCACGGTCACCTCATGGGTGTCAAAGTAGACATCCCTCTAGACAGTTTTCAATGGCTGCTAGTTTCGGTGGACCTTCAGGCTCCAAGGTTATAGGAAAGGTTGTGAACCAAGGGAAGGGTTTGAAAGCGCCAGGTGTTGCTGAGGACTGGGGTGGGGGAGACCAGGTGTTCTCCTCCTGTGAACAGTTACAGTCTTGGAAACTCACAGGAACAGTTCTACTCTGTCATAAAGGGTCATTGTAAGTAAGAATTGACTTGATGACTGTAAGTTTTTTTTTTTTCCAAAGCCTTCTTCCAAGGTGCCTCTTGGTCAGTTCATAGCCAAATGTGTTAACCCTTTGCCCCACCCAGAGATTGCTTTTCTAGAGTCTCATATCTTCCAGCAAGCAGTCCATGGGTTTGCCATCAGGGTGAAAGAAATGGGCAAAAGCCCAGGCTCTCCTCAGAAATGGTGCACTGCATCCCTTTAACCCAATGGTTCTCAACCTTCCTAACGCTTGACCCTTTAAATACAGGTCCCCATGTTGTGGTCATCCCCAACCATAAAATTATTCTTGTTGCTACTTCACAACTGTCACGTTTGCTACTGTTATGAATCACCATGGAAATATCTGATATGCAGGGTGTATTTTCATTGTTACCAATTGAACATCAGGAAAGCATAGTGATTCATCACAAAAATATGTAATTCTATATTGTGAAATATTGATTTCTAATGACAAATCAATGAAATTTTGTCTTGAAGCATGGTGTTGCATGGGTAACAGTCTTCGTGAAGGGTACTCCTTTGTGGGCCCATCTGCATGTGGGAGGACCCACCTGGAGATGGATAGAGGAGTGGTGTCTTGGTTCTTAAGACCATCAGAAATATGTTTTTTGATGTGAAAAGGTCGTTTGATCCCCCAAAGGGGTCGCGACCTACAGGTTGAGAACCACTGCTTTAGCCTAAAGAAATCAATGATCGATTTAAGAGGTATTACAGTAACCCCCCACCGGCTTTATGGGAGGAGTCGTGTGGACACTTTGCAAAGGGCCTGACTCCTGTTACAATGCTCGATTCTGCTTTGTGTCTTGGAAAGCCGACCTCCATGGACTGCATTGTGACCCCGGGGCCACCTCACAGCACAGCCAGGAAGCACGGTTCACACGGACCATGAAGTGAATGGTTTTGCCAGGTCTATGTGGCACACAACTTGCCTCACTATATGCAGCTGCCTGAAGTTAACATCTGGAAATGGAGAAGTTTGGTCTGAGTGATCTCTAGGTTCCTCACTGAAGACTCACAAATGTGTTACACACCTGTACAAAAAGGTAGTACATAATGCATTTTGGTGTGCGTATGTGTGTGTATATGTGTGTGTGTAATGACCATAATAGGTCCCAGATAAATGCTATCTTCAAAAATGTTGCAGGACAACTCTGTGATTCTTAATTCCACTTTCCCCACAAGCTTTTTGAAGTCATCTCACACAATAGTGACATTTACGTGGGTTTAAATAAATGTATTTGATTTTTAGTTTCCTCGCATTCCACTTAAACACCAGCCCTCCCCTCACCTCCCTATCCTTGTCGGGCACTGTGCTGCAAACATCAAGTGAAGCACCATAAATTTGGTTCATAAAAACCACTTTCAACATTCAGAGCACGAGTTAGAAATGTAAAAGCAGGAAGAAATTCTGCAAACCTAACTTGGCAGCACTGATGAAGGAGGGGGAAGGGCAGAAGTCAAAAGCTGGGAAACACGAGGTCCCAGAGAGGCCCCCCAAAGCCCTTTCCCTACAGACACAGGGTGGGAGCTGAGGAGGCTGTGCTGGCCCTCATTTCCCATCTGTGGCTCCTGGCCTTTCTCATGCTTGAAACTTTATATCTGAGAAACCTGAATCCCACCAGCCCTGCCCTTTGGCCCCTCCGAAGCGGCAGCTGTCTGCGCTCAACAGCTGGGCCGCCCCCTTCCCTTCCCCGACGCTAGACAAGCGGGGCCCTGGGAGCCAGCACTTGGGGCTCCAAATCCAGACAACAGTGGTCCATAAAACCGCGAACATTTACGAGAAGATGCCACATTGTGAGACTAAGCTAGCACTTCCTGCCTTGGGAAGTTCAAATCTCCTTGGAAGAGAGTTCTCTGGACACAGCTAAGGAAAATGTGAGCGTCGTTTAATATGGGGGTGATTTGTTATCGTTGCGTCCCGATGGCTCGGTCCGGATTCAGGGCCGCCGAATGCGCAAGGTTGCACTGTTGGGGTCCATAAGGTTTCCCGTGAGTGGTTTTGGGAAGTAGATCACGAGACATTTCCTCCCACTTTGCCTTAATCTGAACTCCGCTGAAACTGGGTTAGCATCAAAGCCCACGTGTTGCATCGATTCTGGCTCACAATGACCCGCTCTAGGATTTCGGAGGGTAAAATTCTGCACGGGAGCAGTTTCACCATCTCCATAGACTAAAGTGACCGGATTTTCAGCGGCACACCATTGACCGGGGGTAGGGTGGGTTCTTGATTAAAAATTTGGTCTGGATGGAGCAACAAAAATTTTCATAGAATGAAAAAATAGCATTGCAATATATTTATTTTAATTTTAAAATGCTGCGGGATGTTGTTAAATTGTTAAGAAGCGGGACGTCTGGTCACTTTACCATAGAACAGCCATGGATTTGAACCACTGTCCTTAAGGTCAGCAGTCCAACACTTACTCAACAGCACCAGACAAACCTGATTAAAGACAGATAAATAAAACGGTCAAAACTAAACAATACCCATTGCCATCTTGTCCATTCTGACTCATAGCGACCCCCAAGGACTGAGGAGACTCGAGCCTTCAGGTCTCTGAGACTGTAAATCTTTCCAGGAGCACAGAGTCTCATTTCTTCTCTCATGGAAGAGCCAGTGGGTTTGAACCAGGCATTGTAGTTAGCAGTCCAGTACATACATAACCCCTGCACCACTGAGACTCCAGCAAGCCTAATAGCTACCATATCGTGAGGACTTATTTTATGTTCAATACTGCACGCAACCCTTCATGGCTGCTCATTCATCCTCGTGTTCTCTTCACAGTTCATTCCTGTCAAGTAGGAATCATCAATTCTACTTGGAAGCAGAGAAGTGAATAAGTTGCCTGAGGTCACAGAGCAAATAAAGTGGGCATTTGGGGGCCAGGTCCTCCTAGCTCTGGAGTCCACCCTTAAACCTCCACTGTTTACAGAGCATCCTGATGAAGACCGGTGGTTTCTGGGAGTCACTGCACTCCTCAGCCTTTGGCAGCATTTTTAAGTACAGAGGAAAGCTGGACTGTTGTTGTCCGTCCATCCACAGTGACCGGTAAATGGGTAAAGCTCCCGCTGACACTCAATTCCAATCCAAAGGTCACTAATATCCTCCTACAAGACAGTCTGTCCACCACCAATCCCAAGTTTCCCCGCGTCTCCTCCACTTGTTCTACTTCACACTGGGTGGGGAGGGCATTCATTCAACATTTGAGGGCACTACTAAAAGTTTGTGGAAATGTGGAATCAAAAGATGATGGAAATTTTCCCGCCAGCTTTGTGGAACCCCCTCATACACCATACATATATTTTTTAAAAATGTATTATGTGCATGGCTGATGTGCACATGCATATGTATATACTGGTATATGTGTGTTTATACAGAGAGAAAGAAAGATAAAGAGCACACTTGTGGCACATGATAAAGTGCTTGACTACTCCACCAAACGGCCAGAAGTTCACATCCACTCAATGGACGAAAGACCCAGTGACCTGCTTCTATAAAGACTCTAAAGCAAAAACAAAATCAAACTCACAGTGGGCGAATTGATTGCAATTTCTAGTGACCCTGTAGAGAAGAGAACTGCACCCGTGGGTTGCCGGGACTGTAAAGCTTTGTGGGAGCAGATAGCCTTCTTCCACGGAGCGACTGATGAGTGTATGTCGCTGGCCCTGCTGTGGTTAGCAACATACAAACAAACAAACAAACTTCCTGCCACCCAGACAATTCTGAGTCATTGCAACTCTGTAGGAGGCAGAGTGGAACTGCCCACTGTGAATTTTTGAGACTGTAATTCTTTACAGGAACAGGAAACCTCATTTTCCTTCCCCAGAGCGACTGGCGGTTTCAAACTGCTAACCTTGCGGTTAGAAGCCCAATGCATAACCATGACACCACCAAGCTTCAGAATCAACTTGATAGTAGCTGACAAGAATAGATGCTCTTGCTCAGACTCCTGGTGACCACACGTGTGTAGACTAGAACTGCCGTGGGATTTTCAGGGCTAGGACATTTCAGCAGGCGACTCCTAGGCCTGTCTTTCAAGGTGTCACTGCCCCCCTTTCAGCTACTTGTGAGCACTAGGTCGACACACTTCTGAAGGAGGAGACGGTGTTTCCATCTTTCAAAAGCTTCCCCAAAGAATTCTGCCTTGGAGTGACATGTCAAAACAGCAGGGTTTACATCCTCTGAGGATTCAAATCATGTCTCTCTTAAATGTTCTTTCAATGGAGGAACAAAACCATGTCTGAAGGGCAAAATCAGGGGTGCAGGATGGGGTAAAGTTTCCCAGTGAGATTCTTGTAGGATAGCCCTTGGTACCTGCTCAAAGAATGAGCAGGTACTTTGTTATGATGGGGGAAAGGGGAATTCCTCCAGGCAATTTCCCTCATGTTTTTCTCACCAATGTAGCTTTCACTGTTCTGAACACTTCATTCTAATAAATCTCCATGATAATCCTGTGTCCTTTGAGAACATTTATCAAGATCACCCCTGTGGAATCCCCCAAAATAGTTGTCTTAACCTTCTGACCTGACCTCTCTGTCATAAATCTAAGTGACCCTGGTGTCCCCTTCAGATGCCACTGTTATGACTGGACTGGAAAACAAAAATATTTGGGGGGGGGGCGCTCTTAAAAATCTTATAACAATTTTTAAAGCACCCTGACAAAACTAAGACAAGCATATTACTGAGCTTGTCTGCAACCTTCTATTGGTCACAGAAACACACTGAAACACGTTTTGTTTAGAATTTGCTTGTTCCTGTGTCCACTGGAATCCTGCAGGTAATTCTTTTGCCCTATATATACAAGGGGGCTTCAAAAAGCTTGTGGAAAAAAAGTGGAATTAAAAGATAATGGAACACAAACAGCAAGTCCTGGTCATACAGTGGTTAACCAAACATCAGAGGGGTAAGCCCATTAGGCCGTCAGTCCCTGGGAGAAAGCTGTGGCAGTAAGCTCTGCAAAACTGCATCTTTGGAAACCCAGTGGGGCAGTCCTGGTGGAAGTGAGTGCTTCACGTTGACAGGAATCCCTGGGAGGTATGTCATGCTGAGAACAGGTGCACCTTGGATTAAAGAAAGCACCAAAAGATGTTTATCTGGGTTTCACTGACTAAGCAAACATATTTAACCATGTGGATCATAACAAACTATGGGTAATATTACAAAGACTAGGAATTCCTGAACACTTCATTGTGCTCACATGGAACCTGTCCACAGAGCAAGAGGCGGTTGTTTGCGCAGAATGAGGATACTAGGTGGTTTAAAATCCGGAAAGGTGTGTGCCAGGCTTGGATCCATTCACCACACTTACTCAGTTTGTATGCTTAGCAAATATCCTCCCAAAATGGATTAGAGGAAGATGATTGAAGCATCGGACTGGAAGAAGGCTTATTAACAGCCTGCAATTCTCAGATGGCACAACCTTGCTCAATAAAAAGGTAGAGGACTTAAAGCACTTACTCCGGACGATCAAAGATTAATGCCTTCATATGGATTGCGAGTCATCATAAACAAAGCAACTCAGGAAGCGTGGTCATGAAAAAAAATACACGTGTCTTCTCAAAAAGCTAGAAATAGAAATACTCTGTAATGCAGTGATTCCATCTTAGCTGTGTACACTAGAGAATTAAAACGTACATGAACAGTAAGATGCACCCCTAAGTTCATTGCAGCATTATTCACAACAGCAAAAAGATCAAAGTAACTGGACTGCCAATCAACAAATGAGTGGCCAACCAAACTGCAGTATGTATACACCATAGAACACGTTGTAGCCATGAAGAGTAAAGGTGTTCACAAAATATATTATGGATGAAGCTGGAGGACGGTATGCAGAATGGAATATGGTGATCACGAAAGGGCAAAAACCACATGACATCATTATTATGAGACAAGAAGCAGTGTACCAAGCGACTTTCTGTGGTTGTTTCCAGGTGTGGGAGGGAGACGAGGAGAGAATTACTTTCTAGAAAGTGGACATGTGAGTTCGGGGGGTGGGTAAAGCAGCAGAGAGAAGGGTGAAGTCGGCATAGCATAGCTAAGACAAAAGATGGCACTAAGATGTATTCAGGAATACAGGATGATTTTGGAAAAGGACACAAGACACACCATTCTACAACTGCAAAGGCTACCAAGAAATACGTGTGATTACCCAAATAGCTACACCGATGCCTGAGGGTTTCAAAAGGTCCGTGGAAAACAGGGAATTAAAAGCTAATGGAATTTTTCTATGTACCTTTAAAAAGACTTCATAAACTTATACTTGAGCACACAGAAATATACAGGTGTTTTGTAGGTACATGTCTATACATTGTAGGGTATGTAGCATATACATTCACATATAAAAGAGCAAACATAGAAGAAACAGTTATGGGTACTTTCCAGACATAAGTATATATTGGACATGACAGGGCTACTGAATTTGAGAGTTTAGGACTATAGTCTCATCAAATAAGTCAGTCAATTGATAGATTACAGCTCATAAAGATAATGCTCTATGTCCCATTTTAGTTAGCAGCATCTATAGTCTTAAAAAACTTGAGTGGTCATTAAAGATATAACTTTTGCCCTCTCTCAGGCTATTAAAAAAAGAAAAAGAAACTAAAGACTCAAGAAACTAGTCTACAAGGCAATCTACTGTACTTGTTCCCCACAATCCACTGCGGGATGCTGGCACTATCCAGGGAGGTTAAGAAAACAGATACCTATACTTTATCTTGGATCATAGGCTATAAAACAAATGTTTTTAATTGAGAATGGGAAGCAATGAGTAATTTATTTTTCCCATAAATGGGGGCAGTGGGTAAAATAAATGTGGAAGCCTATGGTTTCCCCAGGGGTGGGAAAAGCCTACATGAGGCCTGCAAGATCATCAGTAACAGCGAACATCACAGGCCTCACCAAAGAGAAGTAGTTCCAGTCATTACATTAGAGGTGAGTTTATTAAATGTTTGATCAAATAGAGCAGGCTGGGTTTTAGTTGGTGATTTTATATGATGCATGAATTATGCTATACATCTCCAATGGACCTTGGTAGAAAAAATAGTTTTCCACCCCTGGTCTAAGGGCACTGCAGTCTCACCGCGCTTGAGAACAAAAGAAGAAGGTGGTACCATGTTACCAAATGGACCAAGGACAATAGATGACCCTGGGTAGAATAGGGGGTATGGATTGGCAGGATAGAACAAAATTCGAATTCTTCAAGGAGGCCACCCTTGCTTCACCAGTAGAGATTAGAGGAATCCCCTAATTACTGCCCTGGGATTACTGCCCTGGGATGCCTTTTAAACCTGGAACTCAAACACAGAGGCCACCAATCTGCCAAAACAAACAAACAAACAAACAAAACCTGCCAAAACCCAGATAAATAGATAATATCACCGTTTAGGGCGCCCAGCCTTCGCCTCTTATTGAGAAGCTAGTGGTTCAGGTTCCACCCCAATAAGACACAACACTGCGGGAGAAAGCTACGGCCCTCTGCTTCCGTAAAGCTCCCAGCCTTGAGAACCCTATTCTGGTGCACTTCTACACTTACCACACGGTGTGGCTATGAGTCAGCATGGACACAACAGCAATGGGGTGGGGGTCTTCTTTCACCCGAGTGTGTACCAGGCAATCATCCGAACTATACCCAACAGTCAGCATGCATCCGAGACAGGACGTGAGAAACTGGGTGGGGCACAAGGAAGCTCGAGGCAAGGAAAAAGAAGCTCCAGACCAAGAATAAGAATGCCTGTGGTTCAACCTCACCCAGCAGATCCCTGGGAAAAGACCCAGGGATCTGCATTCGCAAAGATTAAAAACAAACGAATCAAACTCACTGCCCCGTCCCCCAGTAGTGATCCCCAGAGCTGCAGAACAGAACTGCCCCCTCGGGGCTCAAACCACAAGCCTCTGGGTTAGCAGCTGAGGGCTTAACTATGGTGTCACCAGGGCAAGGGCCTACAAAAATAAAATAAAATAATATTTAACAGCAGGCACTTACAACACGGACCTGGAGATTTCATTTTTCTTTCCACCCACCCACTCCCTAACCAACGCCAAGATCAAAAGCTTGGGAAAGCAAACGTGTTAACGAAAAACATTTTCATGCTATGTCCCAATTTGCTAATTGTCTGCAAAGTTGCAAAAGATCACACAAGACTGTCAGAATTATAGTTTAGGAAAACACAGATCATATTCTAATCTGTGGTAAAGATTAGTAAAGATTTGGGGGTTAAGAAAAAGCATCTGAGCCTGTTACAACTCATCCAGAGGTTTCTTTTAATTCTTTAATTTCTTACTTTTGATTGGTATCTGACGTTATGCCTTCTGATCTTATTCGGCCTCATATTGGTCTCATTGTGATATTGATATTTCCTCCCACACGAACCCTCTAAAGCACTAAACCTTCCTCGGTCTTTTTATGTCCCATCAAACAAAATAACAACAAGAAACAACCCATTCTGCCTCTCAGTTAGCCTAGAGGGGAAGGGCAGAATTGCTCCTGGGGTCTCCTTCTGGGACTCAATCTTTACCAGAACTGACAACGCCAGGAGAGGCTGGCGGGTTTGAACCCATGACCTTGTGTTTGCACCCTCATGCCTAACCTACAGCACCAACAGAGCTCCTTTTATTTCCCATCGTGCCTCACAATTAGACATGTACTTACAAATGGATTTGATTCAAATACGTTGTTCAACTCAACGACTTAAAAGTCTAGATACAAAAGAACACACAGGGGTCATTAAGCAAGACCAGAAGAGTTGCATCCGGCTGTCTATCACATTTCACAAATGTTGGTTGGGCATCACTTTGAAGGCATGTTGCATGGATCTGATCAAGGAAATGCTCTGTGTGAAAGAAACCAAGATCCTCAAAGAATTACGAAAGTGACTCCATCTGCTATACCTCGAGATCAATGAACGTAAAATTAAAATAGCATGGCATGATGGCCATGATTTTAAAATGCACCTTATTAGTCTTGTGGTCATTAGGCATCCTCAAAATCACATCTTGGTTTCATCCCTTTTAAGTAACTCTCTCCCCAAACTCTGAACTCACTCCCCTAAGTCGATTCTGACTCCTAGACACCCTGTAGGGAAGGGCAGAACTGCCCCTGTGGGTTTCCATGACTGTAACTCCTCACGGGACTAGAAAACGTGGTCTTTCTCCCAAAGACTTGCTGATGGTTTCGAACCGCAGACCTCGCAGTAGCAGCTGAACACCGAATCATCGAGGGGCGTTGAAAGTGTTCATGTATGACAATGGAGCGAACAGGGCCTAAGACAGCTGCCCAGGAGATTATACGGCCTTTGTGTATCTCTCATCAAAGGAGGCATGGGGACTGTGGACAGATCAACACAATTCCCTGGTCTTGATTGGGGCGCAGGGGGAGAGCGCATTAGGCAATTTCTAAACTCTCACCTTTTTCTCCCCTGCAGCCACAAACAGAAAATATATCGCTGGTCATAATGAAAGGTCTCTCTTTTCTGCAGTGCTCCCATCAGTTTATAGTTTCCTCTCCTCAAGGTCTTACCTCCCACCTTACACAAAGGCAGTAAGACTCCACTTACTCGGGAACCTGAGGGGGGAAAAACAGCCCTGACTGAGTAGAACTCTCTGACACTATATGAATGTCTGCTCGGTTCCCTCTATTCTTTCAGTCGTTCTGAAATAGAAGAAATGAACAGAGTGAAAGAATATAAGGGTGCATGCTCTTCTTAATCAAAGACATATGAGAACTCTGAGCGACCACAGCCACTTTTCTTAAGGTTGTCCTTATTCCCAGTCCATTAGTTCATTTTAAATGGAGAACGTGCAGGTGTGAAGGTCCAAGCTTCGCAGCTGTCATTAAGAAGTTGTCCATGTGTTCAGGTGTCAAAGGGAGTAAAGTTAAGACCCTTTCAGTTGCACATGAATAGTCAGTTGAGTTCCCAAATGTTCATTTTTCAGAAAAAAATGTCCTCACATTTCCACTTTCAAGTAAAAGTTGTTGAGCATGTGTACTTTGTGGGGTATTTTATTTGGCCCACATGTAAACATCTGAAGGCTCAAGAGAAAACTCTTCTCAGGCAATGGGAAAAGCTCATGATTCTTTTGAAACTCATGGGTCATTCAGTGGCAAAGAAAGGATAATATTTTACCCTGAACCTTTGAACCAAAGGGCATTGGTAGCTCTGGTTAAAATTTGTCACTTTGATGTTAACTTTTTATTGTCACCGAATCAGTTTAAAGCAAACTCCGGAGGGTTCAGGTAAAAATAAATAGCTTCAATACATGACATTTCCAAAATGACTATAGAATTAGGTCTCCTGAGGTTGCTTCCATTCAGTGTCTGCAAACTAAACATTTCATTCCCGGTTTTCTTTGTTGTTTTGGAGACGAAAGCATTGCAACAGCTTTCTAAGAAAACCCCTCCAGAAGTTAAAAGAATTTAAAAGATTGTTGGAGCCGGAGAATTGCTATGAATGTGATGAATATGCCCAATAACACATGCATTGAGAGTGTCATGTTCTCACAAACCAAGCAAGTTTCTTAACGCTTCAGTCTTCAAAATGGAACAACACTTTATGGCTGTCTCCTTTGGTAAACTTAGCATGCATTTTTTCAGTGCTTCTCAACATCTGTCTTTTATTACCAGACGTAGTGATATCCAGATAACACAGCATTGTAAGTTCCTCCAGAGCTAGACCCTACTTCTTATTCTCATGTTAAATCAAAATCTTATTTCTGACCCCAAGTTCACTTACAAAGTCACATTTTTATTTCATGGACAGGCAAGCAGTTATTAGCTCCAAAAATACAGATTGTACCCATAAAGGTAATCCAAATAAGAAAAGTACCTAAAATTAACTAGCATACACGGAGAGAGACGTATGGGAGAGATTTTTCAGATGTCTAAAATGTAAGGTTGGCCCATGTTCAAACTTAAGATGAAATGTTTTACTTTTTCTAGTAGCCTTACTTCCCTCCTGATCCAACACATTGCCAGTATGCCCCCTTCCAAACATTTGGGATAAAATGGCTATATGTTAAAATACAGGGGTCTCTCCTTGTTAAAGGATGTCCTATCCACTCACCCCATGTTTGGTCAATTTTGTGGGTGCTGAAAACAAACTTTAATCACTCACAGAAACGCAGGTCAGAGTTCACACTGCAGTCACAGGGAAATCACTAGTCAAGAGTCACTAGAAGTAGGGTCATCCTGACTGTGTGTCCTGTTCTGCTTCAGATGAGTCTGAAGATGCTATCTAGAATTTTAAGCAAGTCTTGAGGAATGCCCAGGGCCATCCCAGGGCCCTGAAATACATGAGGCATTTTTCATTTCACAACCCAGTTCTCAGTTCCCGATGAATGGCTGCATCTTTGAAAACTGCATAGGAATTAGTCACTAAACAAGAAAAAAAAAAAAGATGACACTCTTTTTGGTGTCATACCACCACCACCAACAAAAAGAATTTTTTTCCGAACAAAGCCATCAGAAGAAACTGCGCGTGGTCCTACAGCAAGATTTTCTGATCGGGTTACTGCCAGAGGGTTCCGCAAGGCTCCCCGCCCCGGCGGAGCAAGTTCACCCCAGGGCGGTGCAGAAATCCTGTTCCTGACGAGGTGGAGAACTCCTTTCCCCGTCGAAACCTGACCCAAAGACCCCGCAGAAGCCGCACCTCTCCCGTCGAGCCTTCGCCTGCAAAGTGGCTCGGGCTCCCCACCCCGCGCGGCCGCCGAGCCCCCCGCCCGGCTCTCGGCCCGCGGGGGGGGGCCCCCTCCCCACCCGGCACACAATGGCGCCCTCCGAGCTCCCGCTCCCCGGGTCCTGGCAGTCTGGCGAGGGGCCCCGGGCCCCGAGGAAAAGCGCACGCTCTCGCCCGGCGCGAACCCGGCGTGCCGGGGGCCGCGCACAAAGGAAAGTGCGTAGGTTTCCTCCCCCCCCCCCCCCCCCCCGAGCGGTGCAGTCGCGGCAGGGCCGAGAGAGAAGGAGGCGGGGACGGCCGCGCGGGCTCCCCCAGGTGCCCAGGCGCCCGGAGGTCCTCGCGCCCCGGCGCTCCTCGGGCCATCCCGGGCCGCCGCGGCCGGGGACCACCGCTCGAGCGCTGGGGCCGCCGACCCCTCGGGCGCGGGCAGGCGGCCGGGCCGTGCTCCGCGGCCGAGCCGCCGGGCGGGATGCGCCGGTGGACCGAGGGGTGGGGGGGGCGGGGGGTCCGCGCGGGCGGCCGGGCCGGAGGGGGGTGGGGTGGTGTGGGGGGCGGCGCGCGCTGAAATCGCACTTACTTTCTCTATGGTCCCGGGGAGCAGGCGGTCCAGCAGCCTGCAGAGGACCACCCCATCTTTCAGCGACGACTGCAAAAAGCCCTCCGGGTCCGAAATGGTCTTTTTGGGCGACTCCAGCACCCCCAAGGTAATGAGCCACGTAACGGTCTGTTCAGCGGAATTCATAGCTGCCCGAGGAGGAGGAGGAGAAATCCGCAGGGGGAACGAAAAGGGGTGGGGGGTGAGGGGTGGGGGGGATTCAGCACACCGAGAAGCCGCTCCCTGTTCCCTCGCTCGCTCTCCGTTTTCTTTTTCCGATCCCCCTTTTTCCGCTCGTGGTTTCACATTGGAGCAGCCGAGGCTGGAGCCGCTGATCCCACCTCCTCCTCCTCCTCCTCCTCCTTCCCCATGTAGATGCAGATGATGACGATTGGCTTTGCGAAATCCAGTAGGTCCAGTTTCGCTCCCACTCCCTCGCTAGCGTTTTGGCAGACTGTCAAGTGCCTTTTCATTATATGCACATGAACCTGCAGCGGCGGCGGCGGCGGCGGCGGCGGCTCGGGCGCCTCCTCCTCCTCCTCCTCCTCCTCCTCCCAGCCCTCAGCTGCTGTCGCCCAATGACATCACTGAAATGAGAAGAAAAGAAGATGCCTTTTGCAACCGGCTCCACGTCCTGTCATCGTCTCGGCGTGTTCCAGCCGCCACCGCCGCGCGCGACAGATGGGATCGCGCTGCCCTAGGTGCAGGCAAGGGCCCCCAGGACAAATCGGCACGCCGCGTGCGCTTTTGCGCAGACTTTGCGCGTGATGTAAATGTGACCCACACCAGAATCTCACACATGGTACAAAGAACAAATAGCCGAGATACCGGGGGAGGTCAGCTTTTGCACATGTGGACCCATGTTAGAGGAACATTTAAATCCAGACTAGAGACACGGATTTTCACCCCTCATTAAACCTCTCAATAACCGTTTTCATGATTATTCTCATGTTGTGTGTGTGTGTGTGTGTGTGTGCGCGCGCGCGCATGTTCTTACCTGAACAGCTGTTGGGTAAACGACAACCCCAAGGAGTCCTTTTGACCTCTAGAACACGGAATTCATGATCGAGCCGAGGTGGTTTCAACAGCTAACGTTGGCGTGGCCTCCCTTCCCCCTACGTGACCATGTGCTGTTTCCTCTGCACAATATGTTAACCATTTGCGCTTCTGCTTGGGATCTTTTAAGCAGACACCATCTGGAATGGAAAACCTCACTTGACTTTTCTAGCTCTCCCGTCCCTTCCTTCTTGGGATGAACGACAAGAACTGCTTCTCTTGATTTTTAATTATGAAAGTTTAAATTATTAAATATTTCCCAGAATTCTCTTATTTTTGACAGTTTTATTTCAGGGAAGGGGGGAAGGGGCTTCTGAAAAACTAGACATTTGTTTCTCTTCGTTACTTTGCAAGCCAATAATTACAGAACATAAATTGCAATTAAGTATGTAACCAGATGAGTCTAATTTGGGAAAGAATTGATTACCCTCAAGCCGCTGCTGGTCCTTTTAAACGTGGGCGACAAGTGATCACCACGGTGCTCATGTCTTGTGTGCCCCCTAGTGGAAGGTGGGTTGATGCGCCTGATGACCTCACCAAATTCTGGAAAGTGGGTTGGTAGCTAAATGGATGCAAGGTCCCTTACCAAACCCACCGCCACCCAGTCGATTGCGACTCCTAGTTTCCAAGGCTGTAAATCTTTACGGCACCAGAGAGCCTCAGCTTTCGCCCGCCCTGGTTTGAACCACGGACCTTGTCCACCGATTACCCAACAAGAGCTGTTGTTGTTGGGTGCCATCGGATTGATTCCAAGAACAGAATGCAACACTGGCCAGTCCTGCGCCATCCTCACTGACATTCGTGCACAGTGTGGATAATCTCTTCAAGGGCCACCATCTTCTGTTCACCGCCCCTCTACTTTACCAAACATGATGTTCTCTAGGGACTGGTCTCTCCTCATAGCATGTCCAAAGTAGGGTGAGGTGAAGACTTGCGTCTAAGGACTTGCTTCTGGCTGTACTCTTCCCAAGACCGATTGGTTTGTTCCTTGGCAGTCCATGGTAGCGTCGAAATTCTTTGCCAGCACCTTAATTCAAATGCATTGATTTCTCTGTGGTCTTCTTTAGTCAATGTCCAACTTTTACGTGCATTTGAGGTGACTGAAAATATCATGGCTTGTGTCAGGAGCACCTTCGTCCTTCCTCAAAGATACAGCCTTGCTTTTCTGCACTTTAACGAGGTCTTGTGCAGCAGATTTGCCTGATGGGTTGTGGAACTAAGGACAGTTTCAGTCTTTGCTCCGTTCATTGTGTGTTCCCAACTGGTACAGTTGTGGAGATGGTGGTTTTCTTTCCATTAAGTGGTAATCCACATTGACAACTGCAGTCCTTGATTTTCATCAACAAGTACGTTAAGCCCTCCACTTTCAGCAGCCAAGGGTGTGTCACCTGCCTTCTCTTGAGCCTGATGATGAATTCTTCTTTGTATCATGTAGCTCAAGGGTCGTTATTAGAGTGAGTTTTCATAGGACCAGAGCTATTTCCCCTTCATGGTGATGTTTCAAGCACTGCTGGAAGTACATCAAGAAAATAATGTAAACCTAAAGCGAGTGGGTGCAAGTTATCACACAGCAATCTATTGGTTGGGGGTGGGGGAAAAGAGGAACCTATTGGTTAACCATGTAATAAGCAGAAGATCCTCAACTGGCAATGGGCCTATTAACGGGTAGCCCAAATCAAACGGGCTGCCATTGGATACATTTGGACTGATCGCCACACAGAGAGTTTTTTTTCACTGTGAATCTATGAGGGAGTAAATGGTGCCATCTTTCTCCAGGGGAGTATTTGGTGCATTTAAGCCACTGGAGTGGCAGTTAGCAGCCAACACTTAGGCCTCAGGGCTACCAGGGCACATTAATAACAAGTACTGGCCCAAGGAATTCAAAGAGCAAACTGTGGGACACTGAGCGTATTTCTTCAAACGAGTCATGGCATTTACACATTTATATTGCTGAAGAAAAATAAAGCCTCTTTTTAAAAGGAAGGCGATGCGTGAGGAGAATTTTTGCTACATTTATTTCAATTTGTCCCATCTGTAGTCTGTTCATACTTAGCCTGTTTGCTTGCTGTGGCTAGTTAAAAATAGTGATAGTAAGTGCTTATAGAGCCCAAACTATGTGCCATCTAATGCTGAAAGGTAGAACCCATACGTTTTCAAGAATAGTTAAGGCAGCTTCTCACTCTATTCACCTTCCTTCCATTGTATTCCTCTCATATTGTCTACTGCAGTCATTCATTGCATTTATTGTCAGCTATAAGATAAGCGGATAAATAAATA
Source organism: Nesogale talazaci (assembly GCA_004026705.1). Lineage (NCBI taxonomy): Eukaryota > Metazoa > Chordata > Mammalia > Afrosoricida > Tenrecidae > Nesogale > Nesogale talazaci. The sequence continues at coordinate 65,796 of PVJH01000539.1, read as the reverse complement.
TCCAGTGATAACAGCTACCATTTACTGAACACTCCCACTGTGTCAGGCACCGTGCCAAGTGCTCTAAATACTTGATTTCACCGAATCATTGCCACTGCCTTATTTTATAAAAGAGATGAATCTTTGATAAATGAAGCCACTCCTTCAAGGTCACACATCTAGCGAGTGATGGAGATCGGTTTCGAATTCAGGCTACCTGACTCTAAAACCGAGGCCTCTCACCAGCTTTCTCAACAGCTTCTAGGTCCCCTGAAGGCCCTGGTGGCCCAGTGATTAAAGTCTTCAGTTGCTCAGCGATTCTCTCCAGCAGGAACAAGGTGTGTCGTTCAGCTTCACATGGATTTATAGTTTTGGAAATGTGATGGGATAATTCTTTTCTGTCCTCAAGGGTCACTGGGCCAAAAGGGACTTGAAGGTAATGGGATGGTTGGGGTAGGGGTTGGGGGAGAGCATAGGAAGTGGTTGGACACTTTCTAGGGAACAGTAAAGAATTAACAGCTCCAGTCATTTCCCCAGGTGAGGAACGGATGCCATGACACTGGCCCTGGGGCTGCCTGCTCTTGTGTATATTTAATCTTGGAAACTCGAGCCTTTCACTCTGTCTAAACAGTATTGCTCTGTGTGGAAAAACAACAGCAAGAATTTCAGTATAATATAATAAAGGTTCTTTCCTTTTGAACCAATCCTGGCTCACCAACCCTACTACTGTGGCGTTGATTCCAAGTCATCGTGATCTTTTGGGACAGAGTGGAATTGCCTTCCTGGGTTTCCAGGGATGGAAGCCTACAGCTTCATATTTATCCCTTAGAGCAGCTTTTGAGATGACATCACTGCTACCTCTGACCTTTTGGTTAGTAGCCCAACACTTAACCCACTGTGCTACCACTTCTTACACAACATATTCTTCCTCACTATCACCGTCGCTTGCTGCACCTGGAGTTTTTAAATCATTGAAGTGGCTTTGGGCCCTTTCTTGCACTAAAAACAAAACCAAACCCACTACCATTGAGAAGAGTCCGAATTATAGTTCCCATAGCATTTTCTAGATGGTAATCTGTGTGTTAGTGGACTACCACCCCTTTCTCTCATGGAAGGGCTGGTGCGTTAGACTTGCTGACCTTCAGGTTAGCACGCAAGAGCTCAACCCAGGCTCCTATTCTTGCCCTGTATGCACCTACATATTCACCTCCATATTTGATTTAAAGACGCATAGGGAGGAATCTTGTTCATAACCCAGGACTAGAAGATTCTGATTTATAGTGAGCCTATGCCATGGTAAATGTACCCAAAGAGTCTATCGATGGGGAAATACCAATCCCAGCATAATTTTAACATTCCTGTTTATTCTCATTACAGCTGATTTGGGTAAATAATTTAGAATGTAATCACTACAATTTAAAAAAATTTAATTTAGTCTGGTGCATGCACATGGTAAGATTCAAATTCATGCAATAAAATGATCCTACAAAAAAACTCCAACACTTCTGAATGATGAGGACACATCATGTCCTCATGGCTGTGAAAGTCAGCCATTGAATAAGGAAGAATGAAGAAGAATTGATGCATCTGAATTATAGTGCTATTGAAGGATATTGAAAGTACCATGGACTTGCAAAAGAACAGACAGCTCTGTCTTGCAAGAAGCACAGCCAGAATACTCCTTAGAAGGAAGGATGGTGAGATTTTGTCTCATGTACTTTGGACTTGCAGTCCGGAAAGACTAGAAAAGACTGGAAAAATGACATCACCATGGGGGTAAAGTTAAGTGCCAATGAGAAATGCTCTCACTGGGATGTGCTGACAAAGTGGCTGCCATGATGGGCTCAAACGTAGGAATAATTGTCAGGATGGTGCGGAGTGTAGGGTGGTGCTCTGCTGTACACAGGGCCACTATGAGTAGAAACTTACTCAATGGCAGATAACAATACTACCACCACACACTATATCAGCTGCCAGCCTGATTTAATATCAAAATGGATCTCAAAAGGTTCATGTAACATACCACTTTAGGAATGATTTCTTGCCAGGTTAGGAACTAGTCTTTCAAGTTATGGAGGGTCATTTAACTACTGGCCTTTAAGGATGTTTTACACTCCCATAAAATGTAGGGAGGGAAAATGAGGTAGGGAAAAATGTATCCAATGAAAAGAGAATATAGTTTAACATAACTTTATAGTATTGAAAACAAGCAAGTTACTTTGAGGAGTAAGGTGAACCTGGCTCAAGGTATAGTGTTTTCAGTTGCTTCATAGCCATGTGACAGTTGAATATTGAATAAGGAAGACCAAAGAACTGATGTGTTCAAATTATGATAGTTCTGAAGAATATTGAAAGTACAATGGACTGCCAAAAGAACAAACAAATCTGTCTTGGACGGAGTGCAGCCAGAATGCTTCTTCGAGGCAAGGATAGCAGGACTTTGTCTCGTGGACTTTGGACATGTTGTTAGGTGAGACCAATCTCTGGAGAAGGACATCGTGTTTGGGAAAATGGAGGGGCAGTGAAAAAGAGGATGATCCTCAATGAGGTGGATGCCCACAATGGCTGCAGCAATGGGCCCCAATATAAGAACAATTGTTTAGTGGTCCAGTAGTGAAAACTTTTGCACTCTGTTGCTAAGGTGTGATTCTACTAAAGGCTATAGCCTGTGCTCTTCATCAGTAAATGAGTGCTTCACATCCTCTTCCCTTTCAGCAAACAGCCTTCTGTCATCTACACATGGCAGGCTGTTGAAGATGCTTCCTCTGATCCTGATGTCACCTCCTGCTCCTCATAATCCATTTTCCCTTAGATTATTTGCTCGACATAGAGATATAAAAAGTGCGATAAAAGTGTGATACAACCCTGATGCACACCTTTCCTGGTTTTAAAATATGCATTATGTCCTTATTCTGTACAAATGACTTCCTGTAGGTTTATGTCAATGGTTCACAGGAACACAAACTTTCTGGAATTCTTATCCTTTACAATGTTAGCATAGTGTCTTATGCTCCACACAGTCTTTACATAGTTTAAAAACAACACACACACACACACACACAAGAAAACATCTGATATCAAGAATGATAACCTTTTCTGAGGGGGCAGCCCCAATTCTGACTGCATGGATAACGCACATCTCCCCCACTGTCACCCCTCAGAAAAATGCACTTCAGAGGATAGCCCGAAGCTACAGCTCGGGGAGAGAGGTGCATCTGACCAGAGCACACAGGAGAAAACAAAGTGGAGAGTGGAGTATATTCTGGCCCACCAAGTCCCAAGCACGATATTCCTGCTCAGAGCAGCCAATGCACAAAGAGGACCATAGGGCCAACCCCACCATGAGACAAGATGTCCAGCACTGACCCATATTACTACGAGGGACCACATTGGAAGCACGGTGTGGGAATTGTGCCCGGATCTGACTCCACCACACTGAGTCAAACGCTAAGGGCATGCAACAGAACAGCAAAGAGAACAAAGCAATGAAGTTCCTGGGGAATACCAAACATAGCCTTTGGGGCCAGGGTGTGACACTCCATCAGACTTGACCAACAAACTGAACTGGAACTGTTTATAGGCTTTTCTTTTTGTTGTTTGGATTTTTGTTTTCTTTTGCTGTTTTGGTTTGCTCTGCCTTGCTTTTGTACTTATTATTGTTTCTGCTTATCTTCCTAGGTAAGATAAGGGGGATAAACATTCCAGAGGAGAAAACAACAGGACCAATGGTTCCTGGGGGACATGGGAAAGGGAAGGTGGGGATGGGGGTGGGGGTGGGGGAAGGAAATGGATGTTAACAAACCCAGGGACAGGGGAAAAACAAGTAATCTAAAATTGATGGTGAGGAGGATGTAGAATGTCTGGTTGGACTTGATCAAGGGCAATGTATCCGAGAGGAATCACGGAAACCAGAATGAAGGCTGAACATGATAGTGGGACACGAGCAAAGTAGACGGAAATAGAGGAAAGAACTAGGAGTCAAAGGACATTTATAGAGATCTAAATATGGATATGTACATGTGTAAATATATTTACATATATAACAATAGGGAAATAGATCTTTGTATATAGATTTATATGTTAAGTATTAAGGTAACAGGTATAGTTCCTCAACTCAAGAACACTTTGTTCTAATAACCTGGCATTCCATGATGTCCAGCTTCCTGACATGATTGCTGATGACAAAATGGTACATAAGTGTTTTAGTATGGGTAGACTAGAGAAACAAATTCATAGATATGCATATGGATATAAGGGTAAGGCTTATATACAAGAGAAATGGAGCATTGAGAAAGCATCCCAACCCAGTCCAGTTCAAAGTCATAAGTTTGATATTAGCCCATATGCCCGATTCCAGTGTAAAAAGTCTCCTTCCAACTCACAAAGTCACAGGTCAGTGGGTGTAGAATCCTGGCGCTGGCAGGGATTTCCCCATGGCTCCTCGCTTCCAAGGCTCAGGGTCCATCAACAGCATCCAGTGGTGATAGAAGCAACTCAGTGCTGGCAGGGGGCTCCACATGGCTTCTCCAGCTTTAGGGGTCTGGTTCCATCAGGGTAGGGCCACGTGGCTTCTTCCCCAGCTCCTCCAGCTTCCGAGACCCTGCCATCTTATCTTTTCCATAGTTCCTTATCTCTGAGATTGACTCCCAACAACTGGGGAGATGGCCTCTCATCTCCACCAGGGAAATATTGCGAGATTTCCCAGAAGTCTCAGGAGAAAGCCATGCCCACACAGAGGCCTCATTGGCTACTCAATGGCTATCTCCAGATTAACAGGCTAGACTCCACCCCTACATCGCGATCATGAAATTGTCATAAGCACATGACTGCCACAATAAGCAAATGTGAAGAAAGCTGATGAAATATCATTTATAGCCCAGCTATAAAAAGATACAGCATCTAGGGTTTTAAAGGCTTGAAGATAAACAAGAAGTTATCTAGCTGGGAAGCAACAAAGACCACTTGGAAGAAGCACACTGACCTCTGTGATCATGAGGAGTTGATGTGATCCGGTATCAGGCATCAAGGACTCAGAACAAAAAATCATAACCAGTGTGAATGAGGGGGAGTGCAAAGTGGAGACCCAAAGTCCATCTGTAGACTATTGGACATCCCTTACAGAAAGAAGGGTCAGAAGAAGACCTGAGAGAGTTAGATGCAGTATAGCACCGATGAAACATACAACTTTACTCTAAATCTTTCATGAACTATCATGACCCAAATTCTACCCTACAAATGCAGTTAGAGCAGATCATGTACACGGGTACAGATAAGATCTGGAAACACAGGGAATTCAGGGCAGATAAACCCCTCAGGGTTTAATGAGAGTAGTGATACCAGGAGGATAAGGGAAAAGTGGAGGAAGAATGAGGGAACGAAGCACAATGATCTACATATAACCTCCTCCCTGGGGGACAGATAAGAGAAAAGTGGAGACATCAGTCAGTGTAAGACATGAAAAAAGAATATTTTATTATGTACCAAAATAATTTATAAATTACTTAGGATTCATGAGGGAGGGAGGATGGGAGAGGAAGGGGAAAAATGAGGAGCTGATAGCAAGGGTTCAAGTAGAAAGAAATTGTTTCCAAAATGATGAGGCAACAAATTTATAAGTGTGCTTGACAATGAATTGTGATGAGAGCTGTGTGAGTCCCTAATAAAATTATTTTTTCAAAAAAGAACAATGACCATAATTTTATATTCTCTTCTGAATCTGCCTTGAACTTCTGTCATTTCACTGTTGATATAAAGTTGTAACCATTTTTTAATTATCTGCAGATAACTTTTACTTCCATGTGGTATTAATAATATTGTCTGATAATTTCCTCATTTTGTTGGGCCACCTTTCTTTGTATTGAGCACAAATATGTCTATTCCACTTGGTTGGCCACATGGAAGTTTTCCAAATTTCTTGGCATATATGAATGAATGCGTCCAGTGCTTCATTAGCTTGTTGAAGCATTGCAGTAGATACTTTTTTCGGTTTCTGGAGCCTTGATTTTCATCAATATCTTTAGTGCAATTTGGCACTTATTCTTTCAATATTATTGGTTCTTGATCATATACTATCTCTTAAAATGGTCAAACATTGATCAATTCTTCTGCTACAGTGACTTTGTGAATTCCTGCCATTTTCTTTTGGTATGCTCTGCATTGTTCGATATTTTCCAGCGCAGAATCCTTCAATGTCGCATCTTGAGTCATCCTCGCACAGGGGCCATGCTAATCTTCTCTGTATCATTCCAAGTTTAGTATATGTGTCTCTGAAGCCAGCACCTTCAATACTGCATTTCTTTTTTTTTTTTTTCAATACTGTATTTCAAGGCTTGACTTTTCCTTCAGTTCTTTCACCTTACAATTCTCTCAGCCAGGTTCCTCCCTTTATTTTTCTAATTCCAGGTCTTTGTACATTTCATTATAAAACTCTTCTTTGTCTTCTTGAGCTACTGTTTGAAGTTCCCTGACTTGATCATTTCTTCCATTGCCTTTACTTATTTTATATTCATGAACAAGTTTCAAAATCTCTTCTGACTCCTGCCTTTTCCTTTCTTTCTTTCCTCTCTTTGTAATGGCTTTTTGCTTTCTTCATGTATGATGTTTTGATGTCTTGCCTTTGGTCATCAGTGTTCCATGTACCAAATCTGTTCTTGAGATATTTTGGAAATTTAGGTGAGATATGCAAGAGTTTGCTCTTCGACTTTCAGTGATTTTCAGTGGCCTGTTGTACAATGGGCTTCTTACTGATGATAGTGAGCTTCTCCATGGTCTCTACCAAAAGATGTAATTGATTTGATTTCTGTGTATTCAATCTGCCAATGTCCACAAAATATATAATGTACAGAGATGAAAGTTTATTCAGAGTCATAGTGGCAATAGGAATTAGGCATTGACCTGCTAACTGCAAATCCAGGAGTCTCTCCTTGGGAGAAAGATGAGGCAGTGTGTTTCTACAAAAATTTAGTCTCATAAAACATATGTAGTATCACCCTGAGTCAGAATTGACACAGTGGAAATGGGCTTGGTCTTGACGAGAGGCAGCAGAGGGAGAAGAAAAAGGGCAGTTGTTGTATAGGGAACTCTGGGTTTCTGTGAAAGGTAATGGAAGAATTTGGAATTATGTAGATAGTGAGGGTACTTGAGCAAAGTGACAGACATAATTAAGTATTAATTTACAAATAAATTTGTAGATGTGAAAAGAGTTTAAATGGCAAATGCACTGTTACCAATATATTTATGACAATTAAAAAACTTTAAAAATTTAATTAAAAAATTAATAAACAGCAGTTGGTTTGTGGGGTCTTCTTTCTGACACTAACTGGCTACCTCAGACTACACCTTGGAACTTATTTTATTGTTGTTGCTATTCTTAGGTGCCATCAACTTGGTTCTGATCGTAGTACCCCTATGAACAACAGAGCAAAACACTTTCTAGCCTTAAATAATCCTCAAAATTGTTATGCTTGTAACCATTTTTGCAGCCACTTGTCAGAGTCTTGTCACTCCTTCCTAGCAAGAGTCTTCCTCTTTTTGGTTGTCCTACATTAACAAGATTGATATCATTTTCTTGGGATTGGTCTTTCCTGATAACATGTGCAAAGCATCTAAGGTGAAGTCTCACAATCTTATATTCTGATTATATTTCTTCTAAGACAACTGTTTGTTTTTTGTTTGTTTCATAGTCCATGATACTTTCAATATTCTTCCCCAACGCGCAATGATCCAAATGCACCATTTCTTTCTTATCCAATGTCTAATTTTCACAGGTATATGACGTGATGGAGACATACCATGGGTTGTGTCAAGCACAACTTAGTTCTTAATACAGCATCCTGTGCTTCAGCACACTAATGAGATCTCGTAGAGCAGATTTACCCTGTGCAGTACATCCATTGATTTCTCCACTGCTGCTTCTATGAGCATTGATTGTGAGTTCTAGCATAATGAAATCCTCCACAAATGCAATCTTTTCTCTATCATGATGTCTCCTGGTCCATTTGTGAAGATTTTTGTTTTCTTTTTTTGTTTTTTGTTTTTGGGGGGGCCTCTCACTGCCTCTAGTGCTCCTGAGAGCCACCACTGGATTTGAACCACTAAGCCCGCGGGCCGCAGTCCCGCACTCAACCACTTACGCCACCAGGGCTCAGCCCTTTGGTTTCCTTTTTATTGAATTTCAGTCCGTACGGAAAGCTATGGCCTTTGGTTTTCACCGGCAAGTGCTCTGAGTACTTCTTGATTTCAACAAGGAAAGTTGGGTACCTGCATTTTGCAAGTTGTTAACAAACTTTCCTTTGATCCTAATGCTCTGCTAGGGCTCAGGAAGTCAGTTTTCTCAGAGCCTTTGCTCAGCATATATGAGTAGTATGGTTAAAGGATACAACTCCTGACACATGTACTTCCTGACTTCAAAACATGCAGTGTTCTCTTGTTCTGTTCAAATGACTGCCTCTTGGTCCGTGTGCTATGTTCTACACGAACACTACAAAGTGTTCTAGAATCCTGAGTCTTCTCCATGCTATCCATAGTTAGTCACGATCCATGTAGCTGCATATCTTTGTGTTGTCAATAAATGCAAGCAAACATATGTCTGGTATGCACTACATTCAGCCAGGGTCCATCTGACACCAGTAATTATATTCCTTGGGCCATATCCTCCGTTGAATCCACTTCGAATTTCTGCTGACAGCTCCCTTTCAGTAACACCAAACTACACTCACTTCCACTGAGTCAGTGCTGACTCTTGAGACCCTCTGTGGGTTTCTAAGACTGTAACTGTTTACAGAAGCCGAAAGCTCACTCTTTGTCCCACGGAGCTGCTGGTGGTTCTGAACTGCTCACCACACAGGTCTCAGTCCAACAGGCGACCACCATGCTGCCAGGGCTCCTCCCTTTCGATGTACTGCTATAATTATTCTACTTGCATTTGATATTAAGTATATTGTTCAATAACTTCTGCATCCTGTTGGGTCACTTTCGTTGCTTACCATAGATAAATGAACACTTCCAGGGCATCATCAGATTGTGGAAACCTTCCACTTGGCATGGTTCTGCCAATTCCTGGGAACTTGTGTTTTGCTAATGCCTTCAGCACTGTTTGGACTTCTTCAGCACCACTGATCCTTGATGGTATGCTGCCTCTGGAAATGGTTGAAATTGGCCAATTATTTTTGGTACAGAGATTCAATGTATTCCTTCCATTTTATTTCTTTGTTTCCTGTATTGTTCAATAATAGGCTGTCTACTTCTGAGGGATTCATGACTGAAAATCTTATGAAGAGCAGCAGTATCTGGTACAATGAGTAAAGCGGATGGTGGGTTGAGGACCCACGGTCATACTCCCTTTTCACCAAGATTGCCTTTCTCAGAGCTTCTGGTCTCAGATGACACTATGTGTGCTCCCTTATTTATAAGGACAATATGCTGGAAGTCCACAGATAGCTGGCAGAAACTCTCCAGACAAATACTCAAATCAAAACAAAAAACCCCCTGCCATTGATTCAACTCTGACTCCTACCAACTCTGTAGAAAAGAGTAGAATTGCCCCTAAGAGAAAATATTTTGGGGAGCAGAAAACCTTGATTTTTCTCCTACATCTCAGGATAGAGCAGCACGTATATATACACAAACAGAATAAATCCAAGTAAGATGAATTGTCTCTCCCAGGATATAGGGAGCTGATGTGATCAACTTGCTACCAAGCATCTTCTTTTCCAATGATGTTACCATGTCAAGAAATTAATTTCAGTTATTACTGTAAATAGTCATTTCAACCTTGGTGACAGATAGCCTCTGTTGTGTGTCTCTTGCACATCATAATTACTCTGCTAATGAGCCCAGTGTGCCAAATACTGGGGAGATGGCCAAAGACTGAGGCTGGCTACCCAAATAAAAGTCATTCTGTCCATCTGGTTTTGTCTTTTGCTGTGGTTGCTCTCTGGCGAACATTGACTGAGACTCAAAGATCCACTCATTTTATGTTTACTCTCATAAATTTCTTCACTTGTCCTTTCCCAGATCTCCTTGACTTCAGTCATCCCATCTTGCTCTGTCTAGTCACCTAAACAATGAACCAAACCATCCACAACTTTCAAAGAGTTAGCAAATATCATATGACCACTTATTCACACTGGCTCTGTGGTTAAAGTGATAGACTACTAACAAAAAACTGGATAGTTTGAACCATCTATGGAAGAAAGATGTGGCGGTTTGCTTCCTTAAAGTTGTACAGATTTGGAAATTCTGTAGGGAAGTTCTACTTCATCCTGAAGGGATACAATGAGTCTGAATTAATTAAATGGCAATAGGTCTAAGTTTGCTTTGTTATCTATTTCTACATAGAAAATAATTCCAAAACCTTGTGTCCTAAAACAACAAAACGACATCTTATAGCTTCTGTGCGTCAGAAGTGTGAGAATGCTTTAGTGAGAGTGCTGAGGGTTTCTGATAAGTTTGCAATCAAAACATCAATCATTTAGGAGCTATAATTATTGATGTATTATTTTTGTCTCTTCCCATGGTTTGCTAGGAGAAAAATTAGACTTTTTACTCTCATAAAGATCTCCAGTCTCAAAAACCATAGGGAGCAGTTCTCCTTGAAGCTATCTGCTTCAAGATAGCTCAGTCACAAAACTAGAGGCAGGAAACCTCAGTTTACCACCATCTGTCTTCATAAGACTAACAATGACTGGAAAAAGTGAAGAGATACCTACAACACTTTACCAACTAGTTTCTAAGGTCAACTACACCATATCCTTTCTTTTATTAGTACAATTCACAGCAGGGAATGAGAACAAAGATCCACTTTTTGAAGGAAAGAACCTAAAAGAAACGTGAAAGCCTGAAGATATGAGTGCTGTAGCAGAGTGTGGTGAAGAACCTAGATAGTGCCTGGCTATCAGAAAGAATAGTTTTTGGGGTCTTAAAGACTTGTCTTAAAACAAGCAGTGACCTAAGTATCAAATAAGTCCATATGGAAGAAGTAGATCAACCTATGTGATCCAAGAATTGCCAATAATAAAACCAAAATCTGATGGAGGGAATGGTATCAGAGCTTACATGGTGGATATTTGGTTTGTAGAAGGCTGTGGATAACAGTGGACAGTCCACATATAGAATAAGTTTCTGGTGAAGCCTCTCTGATCATAGTCGGGTGATGTGAATAGCTTTGTTATCAGACAGAGAGCATTGTAGAGATGGTTATGGGAGCTATAGTTAGGATAAAAAGTAGTATCTTATTTGATCTTCCTTTTGAATCATTTAAAAGTTGTTCGAGTTTTTTTTTTAAGTGAAAGGAAATATATGTGGATTAAACACAGACCAGGGATGTGAATAGATTTGCTTCTATGCAGAGTGCATTGGAAAGTGAATTAGAGCAGACGTAGTTAAAATTTTACATCTTATCATTTGATCTCCCTTTTCACTCATTCTAAACTTGTTCTAGTTTTTAATATTTTCTGTTTTCTTTTCAACTGAGTTTTTTTCATTGATTTTATGTTGTGATTGTTGTCATTTTTTTTGTTTTTGCATATTTCAGCATGTGAAATCCAGGCGGGATGACTCTGTGGAGAGAATAGTCAGTGGTTCTGGGGGAGTATTGCAGGCGAGGTTGCGTGAAATGGGGCGCTAATAACAAGGAGTACAAAATAGAAGAAAATGTTCTAACATTGATTGTGATGATGGTTGTATAAGTGTTCTTGATGTGATTCAACTGTTGGATTTATGTTGTGGGTTACGTCTCAATAAAACTGTTTTTAAAAATGTGAAGGCCTTATCTACCACCGTTTAAATCCTACCCTCATGCCCCACTATTTTTCTCTTCAAATTGAGTTCTCACACGTAATAAGATATTGTACCCATTCTACAGTGTTCACAGGAACTTTGACAAAGAAGTAGAAAGAGGGTTCCCCAACATAAGAAAACCATTTAATCTTAGTGAAGGGAGTCTCCCAACTTTTCCCCAGTATTGTTGTGAGTTGTTTCATGCTGGCTTCCAAATTCATTGGCTATACTGAAATCCAGGAATACCTTATATACCATACAATTAAAAAAATCCTATTTCATATTACCAAGTAAATTGTTATATATCATATAATGACTCAGTAGTCAGGAACTTTCAATGGAAAGGGATACCCAATCCAGACAGATGTATGTCAAAAGAAGGAATCATTGACTTGTATAAGAAAAAAAGTGAGGAATCACACATGCTTCAAGAATCGAGTCACAAATTCAACAGTAGGAGACTTTCTGTGGTCATCACTTACTCTGTTTTCCTCAGTCTAGGTTACAACTTCAGAAATGCACCTCTTCACGATGGCTGTCACTGCCCCAGGTCAGTATGGCCCAATTGGTCAGCAACCTTAATTGCATATCACTGACCTAAGTTGAATCACATCTGCTATGGTCCATTACGTGACCCAATTATCTGGCCCATGAAGTAGAACAACAAGAAGAGCTGCACACGGAGCAAACAACTGTGCACAGAGTATTGGCCAAACCAGTCAGGTATAAGGGACTTTTGACACCTGGCATACTGATGCAGAGGCATGTGATTTAGAAATAGTATGTAGCAGGGCTGAGCCCCAGTGGCACAGTGGTTGTGTGTGGGACTGCGGTCCACAGGGTTGGTGGTTCAAATCCAGCAGCAGCTCTCCAGGAGCAAGGCTGGACTTCCTACTCCCACCAGGGGAGTGATGCCCCCCTCCCCCCAAACAAAAAAGAAATAGTATGTAGCTACTGACATAACTGCTGCACTCAAAACTCGCTGCTATCAAACTGGTTCTGACCCAGAGTGATCCTGTAGGGTCAGGAAGAGCTACTCCCGAAGGTTTCCAAGGTTGGAGCTCTTGATAGGAGCAAAAAGTCTCACTTTCTCCTAGCAAGACTGCGGTAAGAGACAAAAATCAGACACTTGAAATGAGTTTTCCTATGTAATTTACGGCGCTCAATGCAAAATAAAAGTGTAGGCTCTTTGCTACCCCAAACACACGAATTTCAAGATGGTGACAGCGGAGCAACAAATCAAGAGGGACGTCTCTCTACACGCGGAACTTGTGCCACTGTGTGCCCATGAGGCTGGCCCAGGATTGATTGCTGCTCTTTCTGTGCAGTAAAAACTCCTGCTGTGCCTCCTCGCAGATGAGAATGGCAAAGAATGAATTGGCTCCATCAAAGTCTGCTTACCAAGTGCCAGAAGCGATATTGTTCTATTCCAGGAGAGCCTGGGTCTGGCACAACAGCGATGACTGGGGCTACTTCTAAACTAAGCTTACTATGAGTGAGTGATCCATTGTCATTTGCTGCCATCCATCTGGTTTTTATAGAAACCATTTGTCTGAGTTTCTTAGCGCTATTGCCACATAAATACCACAAGTGAGAGGCTTTTAAAGAACTGAAATTTATTTTCTCACATTTTAAGAAGTTATAAATCCAAATATGGGACCTTTGTTCTAGGAGTGAGACTTGCCCTCTGCCTGCCCCGAGGGAAGGTACTTATCTCTGCTTCTGATACACTTGCCTTTTCCAGTCCCTGCACCATTCTCCATTTGTTGAGTCCTTGTGATCTCCCTGTGGTAGCAATCTTTCCCCCATTTTGCATCGTTCTCTTTCTCTAACCTGTTCTTTTCATATCTTAAACGTGAGAAAAACACCTTTTGGTGACATGATCCCATGAATATAAAATTCTCAAATGAGATTGCCTTCACAGGAGTAGGGATGAGGATTCCAACACATGTATTTTGGGGGTGGGAATGGGGAGGGTAGACTGGAGGGGACACAATTTAATCCACATGGTTGTTTTCCGTTCTGGGTTGGTTTGGACTCACAGCAATCTTCTGCACAATTGAACAAAACACTGTTCAGTCCTGCTAGACATCCTGCACCAGATTCACAACTGTTACTATGCTTGAACACAGTGTGTCAATCCATTGCGTCATCCATGGCCTTCCACTTTTCCATTGCTCTTCTACTTTACCCAGAAGGATGCCATTTTACACGGACTCGTCTCTCCTGACAGCATGTCCAAAGTAGAGAAGATGAAGTAAACCTGCCCTGGCTTCTTAGGAGCATTCCGGATGTATTTATTCCAAAACTGATATGTCTGCTCAGTTGCAGTCCATGATACTGTCAATATTCTTCACCAGCACTCTAATTCAAATGCCTTATTCAAGGTCCACCTTTCTCATACATAGGAAGCAATTGAAAGTACCATGGCTCAAGAATGCTTTAGTCAGGGCTGAGCCCCGGTGGTGTAGTGGTTGTGCGTGGGACTGCGGCCCACTGGGACGGAGGTTCAATTCCAGCAGTGGGGCTGGGCCTCCTACTCCCACCACCGGAGAGCAGTGATGCCCCCCCCCAAAACAAAAAGAATACTTTAGTCGTAAAAGTGGCATTTTGCTCTTCAACAACTCTAAAGAGGTCCTTTGCAGCGTATGTACTAAGTACAAGGTGTCTTTTGATTTCTTGATTATCATATCTATGGGATATCTTATTATCTATGGGAGATCTTAATTATCCCATGAATAATTATTGTGGAGCTAAGTAAGAAGAAATACTTGGCACCTTCTGTCTTTGCTCCATGGCTCATGATACTACCTATTAGTGCAGTTATGAAGATTTGGCCGTCCTTTATAATGAGTTATGATCTTTATTGAAGGTCACAGTGCTTGATCTTCATCAGGAGCTTTAAGTCTTCCTCACTTTCAGCAAACAAGACTGTGCTTGCATATCACAGGCTATTACTAATCCTTTCTCCAATCCTGTTGTAAGATTTGTCTATGTCTAGTCCATCTTCTCTGTTTATTTGTGCAGCATACAAATTGAATAGCTATGATGAGAAGATACAACCCTGACACACATCTTTCCTAATTTTAAATGATGCGGTATTTCCTTACTCTGTTCAAATGGCTACTTCTTCACACATGTACAGATTGCTCATGAACACAATGAAGTGCTCATTCTTTTCAATGCTATCCATAGTTGGTTATGATCTACACAGTTGAATGCTTTTTCATAGTCAATAAGACAGAAGAAAATAAGATAGAAGAAAAGGTATTCTCTATTTTCAGCCAGGACTCAACTTTATCTCCCTTATTCTATACGCTCTTCTGGATCCAGCCTGGACTTCTGGTACCTCCCTGCCATTGTACTCCCACAACCATTGTTGAATTATCCTCAGCAAGATTTTACATGCTGGTGTATAAGCAAATGTGGTGAAGAGAGGTGACGGTGGCTGGCTGTTAAAAGATACAGTGTCTGGGGTCTTAAAGGCTTGAAGTTAAGCAAGCAACAATCTAGTAGGGAAACAGCAAAGCCCACATGGAGGAAGCACACTAGCCAGTGTGATCATGAGGTGTCAATGGGAATAGATATCAGAAGTTCAAAAGCAAGCAACCAAATTGATGTGAAGGAGCATAAGCAAAGTGAAAACCCCCAAACCACCTGTAAGATAATTGGGAAGTACCTCATAGAAGGGCCACATGGAAGGGACGATATATACAGGATGCAATATAGCACTGCTGAAACACATAACTATGCTCTAGTTCTTGAATATTTCCTCCCCTTACTATTATGGGGTTAGTTTTACCTGATTAATTCTGTTAGACCTGCGTATGTTCATTTGTAAAAATAAGATAGCACAATGTATGAACGCCAAGATAGACAAGCCCTTCAGAAATAGCAATGGTAGCAATATTTCTCTGAGGGTACAGAAAGGGGGGTAAGGAGAAAGAGGGAACTGATAGCCACAACAACTATATAATACCTCTCGAGGGGAACAAATCACCGAATGGTAGGTGAATGGATACATTGGATGGTGCAATATATGGCAAAAAGGAATGATAATAACATTTAATATAACAACAAGGGTTCCTGGGGGAGGGCAGAGATAAAGAGGAGCTGATATCAAAGAGTGCAAGGTGAAAGAAAGTGTTTTGAAAATGATAGTGACAAGTGGTCTGGAATCGATGGAAAGGTGGGTGTGGGAGGCCTGGTCGGGATTAAGCAACGACAATGAATCTGTGAGGAAACATTGAAATGCCAATGAAGGAGGAACATGATGGTGGGACAGGAGGGAGATGGAAGGAAATAGAGGAAAGAGTGAGAAGGCAAAGGGCACTTGCAGAGGTCTAAACATAGGTATGTTCATGCATAAATATAATTATCTACTATAAGGAGGGAATAAATTTAAGAACATATCTATAGGTCAAATACTAGGGTAGCAGGTGGACCCCTCACCCAGGTGCTCCCTCAATGCAAGGACACTTTGTTCTATGAATCTGGTGTTCCATGAGGCTCACTGGCCCAACACGATCACAGACATAAAATGGGTGGATAAACAAATGTGGTGAAGAAAGCTGATGGTGCCCAGCTCTCAAAGGATATATCGTCTGGGGTCTTAAAAGCCTGAAGATAAACAATAGACAATTATTTACCTGAGAAGAGTCCACACCCACACAGAAGAAGCACAACAGCCAGCGTGGCCACACAGTGGTGAAAGGACTAGGCAACAGACATCAAATGGGGAAAAATAAAAACAAAAAAATGCATATCACTGTGTACACACATCCCCAAGGCACCCACTGAGGACATGTGGGAGCATGAGCAAGAGTGGTAAAGAAAGCTGATGGTGTCCAGCTTTCAAAAGATATAACATCTGGGGTCTTACAGGCTTGAGCATAAACGCGCAGCCATCTAGCTTAGGAGCAACAAAACCCACCATAAAAGAAGCTCACTTGCCTGTGTGATCATGAGGTGCTGGAGCAATCAGATATCAAGCATCAAAGAGCAAAAATCAAAATCAATGCATCAGTTGACTCCCAATATCGCTGAAGACAAATGGATACAGAGGCAAGCAGAATAGAAGAAACGATGGTGCCTAGCTACTGAATGTTTGAATGTCTGCAGTCTCAAAGACTTGAAGCTAAATGAGTTGCCATTCAGCACAGAAACATCAAAACCCACATGGAAGAAGCACACCAGCATGTGTGATCAACAGGGGCCAAAGGAAGCAGGTATTGAGCATCAAAGAACAAGAATCACATTATCACGAATGAGGGGAAGAGCAGGGTGAGAACCTAAGACCCACTGGTGGGTAATTGGTCACCCCTTTACAGGGGAGTTACAGGGAGGAGACAGACCAGTCAAGGTGCAGCCGGGCAGCAATGATGCATACAATGATGCATACAAGTGAAGCCTTCCTTCCCCCAACCACCATGGTCCCAACTCTACCTTACAAATCCAGATGGACTGGAGAAGGTACACTAGTAGAGATGGGAGCTGGAGATATGGGGAGACCAAGATGGATGAGCCCCTTCGGGCCAGTGGTTACATTGAAGGTGCTAGAAAGGTTGAGAGACGGTGGGGTAGAGAGACGGAACCAACTGCAAGGATATACACAGAAGCTCCTATTTGAAGGATGGGCATCAGGGGAGTAGGTTAGGGGAGAGGTCGGGCAATGTAAGATATGACAGAACAATAATAATTCATAAAGTATTAAGGGTTGATGGGGAAGGGAGAGGAGGGGAAGAGGGGAAGGGATGGAAAAGTCGATACCAAGGGCTCAAGGGAAAAGGCTGATGATTGGAGAATGATAACAGCAGTGGACATGTGAAGGTGCTTGGCACAGTATGTTTATTTATGTATTGTGAAAAATTATGTATGAGTCCCCAATAAAATGACTTTTATTTAAAAAAAAAAAGAAAATGCTAGTGGCAGTGATGCCCCCCCCCCAAAAAAAAACCAAGAAAATGATAGTGGCAGCAATTGTACAATCATGCTTGATCCAATTGAACTATGGATTTTTATAATATCTCTAAGAGCTCCCAACAAAATGTAAAAAATGCCATGCATGTGATATTAATGATATTATTCAATAATTTTCACAATCTGTTGGGCCACCTTTCTTTGGATGGGGTACAAATATGTGTCTTTCTCAGACTGTCTTCCAAATTTCTTAGCACAGATGAACAAGTGCTTCATTAGCTTGTTGAAACATTAGAATAGGTATTTGTCAATTTATGGATTTAACTAATGCCTTCAATGTAGCTTGGATTTTTTTTCTTTGAGTAACATTGATTCTTGCTTATAGGCTTCTTCTTGAAAGAGCTGAATGTCAACTAATTCTTTTTGATACAGTGACTACATATTCCTTCCACCTATTTTTGATGTTTCCTGAATTATTCAATATTTTGTCCATAGAATGTTTCAATATTACAACTCATGACTTCAGTTCTTTCAGCATAAGGAACGCTGAGCATGTTCTTCCTTTTTGATTTTCTGATTCTACCTCCTTGCATATTTCATTGTAATTCTTCATATTTTTGAGCTGTCCTTTGTAATCTTCTGTTCAGTTTTTTGACTTCATCAATTTTCTCATTTACTTCAGCTATTTTGGCATCAAGAACAACTTTCAGAGTCTCTTCTGAAATCCATTTTAATCTTTTCTCTTTCTTGTCTTTAATGATTGTTTACTTTCTTCAAATATGATGCTCTTGATGTCACATCACAGCACATCAGACCTCCTATCAAATTCAATCTGTAGCACCATTTAAACAATTTGATAGAGAATAGGAGTATTTTCAGCAATTCAGATCCCTTCATCAGTAAGGTCTGAGTCTGAGTGTAGGCTAAGATTTAAAAACTAGGTAAAGGATTGTAATTTTTTTATACTGTGGTAGATAGGTAGATGATAAATAGATAAATATCCTTAAATTTGATCAAGATATCAAGCAGCACCAAAGAGCATTAGCTATCCCTACAAATCCTTGTGGGTCAAAGCACATGGGTTTTCATTCTGACCTCTGATCTACTTGCTTGTTACAGGAATAAATGAGGTTTGATTGCTTTTGATAACTAAATGCTACTTCTAATATTTCAGAATTATTTTTAGATGATGTTGGTTGCTCCCATTAAGATGCTCTTTATAGAAAGTTTATCCTTTAAGGCTTCCCCAGGAACCTAATCAATTTGGAGTTGTGCACATGTGAAACCTGTACATAGACGCAGAGGCCGTCATTCCAACAGAACAAGGGAATACTTCATGGTTTTAAAATCAGGAAAACTGTGTGTCAGGGTTGTATCCTTTTACCATACTTATTCAATGTGTATGCAGAGCAGATAATACGACAAGCCAGACAATATATGAAAAATGTGGTACCAAAAATGGCGGAGGCTCGGTGACAGCTTGAGAGAGCAGATGACACAATCTTGCTTGCTGAAAGTAAAGAGGACTAGGGGCACTTGCTGATGACCAGCGACTAAATTGCAACTCAATATGAAGAAAGCAAAAATCTTCCTAACAGGACCAATAGACAATATCATGATAAATGGAAAAACTGAATTTTCCCAGGATTTCATTTAATTGGGAATCACATGTTCATAAAAGAAGCAGCCAAGAAATAATAAAAAAAAATGTATTGCCTTGAGTAAATCTACACCAGATCTCTTTAAAGAGTTACAGAATGAAGATGCCTCTTTAAGGTACACCCCACCCAAACTAGGGTATTTTTTTCCTTCCTTTAAAAAAATCATTGTATTGGAGTCTCATACAACTCTTATCAGAATTCGTACATACAGCCATTGTGTCAAACACATTTGTGCATTTGTTTCTGTTATCATTCTCAAAACATTTTCTTTCTACTTGAGTCCTTGGTATCAGCTCCCAATTTTTTCACCTCCCTCCTCATTCCCTCCTAGCCTCATGAACCCTTGATAATCTATAAATTATTATTTTGTCAAATCTTACACTAACATCTCTCTTCACCTACTTTTCTGTTGTCCATCTCCCAGGGAGGAAGTTATATGTAGATCCATGTAATCAGTTCTCCCTTTCTACCCCACCCTTCTTGTGTCACCACTCTGGGCACTGGTCCTGAAAGGATCATCTGTGTTTCCAGTTTCTATCTGTGCCAGTGTACATCCTCTGGTTTAGCCAGATTTGTAAGGTAGAATTGGGATCATGATAGTGGGGGTTGGGGGGGGGGGCGGCGGGAGGAAGCATTTAGGAACCAGAGGAAAGTTGTATGTTTCATCTTTTGCTACACTGCATCCTAACTTACTCATCTCCTCCCCGGAACCCTTCTGTAAGCGGATGTCCAGTTACCTACAATTGGGTATTGGGTCCCCAAGCTGCACTCCCCCTCATTCACATTTTTTTTGGTTCTTTGATGCCTAATATCTGACACTTTCGACACCTCTTGATCACACAGGCTTCTTCCATGTGGGCTTTGTTGCTTCTCAACTAGATGGGCACTTCAAGTCTTTAAGATCCTAGATGCTATATCTTTTTTTTTTTTTAGCATCACTGCCCTCTGGTGGGAGTGTCCAGCCTTGCTCCAGGAGAGGTGCTGCTGGATTTGAAGCACCACGCCAGTGGGCTGCAGTCCTGCACTCAACCACTACGCTACCGGGGCTCAGCCCGCTATGTCTTTTTTTTTTGGGGGGGGGGGCATCACTGCTCCCATCACTGGTGGGAGTAGGAGGCCCAGCCCCACTGCTGGAATTGAACCTGCGTCCCAGTGGGCCGCAGTCCTGGGCACAACAACCACTACGCCACCGGGGCTCAGCCCCCACTATGTCTTTTAATAGCTGGACTCCACCAAGTTTCTTCCACACATTTGCTTATGCATCTGCTTTGTCTTCAGTGATTGTGTCGGGAAGGTGAGTATCATGGAATGTCAGTTTAATAGAACAAAGTATTCTTGCATTGAGGGAGTACTTGAGCGGTCATCCAATATCCATCTGCTATCTTAATACTAAACCTATAAATATATGCACATAAGTCTATTTCCCCATCATCAGATATAAATATAATTGCATATGCACATGCCTGTATTTAGACATATATAAATGACTTTTGACTCCCAATTCTTTCATCTATTTTCTTTTACTTTCCTCTTATCACACTATATTGGGATTTGGGTTTCAGTAATTCCTCTCGGTTACATTGCTCTTGATCAAGCCCTACCAGGCCTCCTACAGCCTCCTCACCACCAATTTTGGATCGCTTGTTGTTCTCTTGTCAATCTAGGGTATTTTCAATCATTACACTTGAATGTGAAACTTGGCCAATCGATAAAAAAGACCAAAGAAGAATGAACAATTTCTTACTGCTCTAAAAGATGTGTAATTTCACCTTTGATGTTTCTTTGACCAAATATTTAACTAGGAATATCGAATTACCAAAAGATAGTCATTGATTATGATTAGGCAATGTAGCCTTTAGGTGCCTACTTTTTGTCCAAATATTTTAAATATTTCATAAACACATGGAAGAATCAACAATCTGTTCTGGAGACTATATGGGTATACTTTCTATAAAGATTCTTTTTGTTGAAAAAAATCCACTTATTTTGAAATAATTTTGGAATCACAATAATGGTAAAAACCGCACAATGAATTCCCATGTATCCTTCACTCAACTTTCGCCAAAAGCATCTCACATAACCACAGTAAATTTCAAAATCAGAAAACTGACATTGGTACAATACTAATAGTGAAGCTACAGATCTTATGTTTTTACATGTACTTTTTTTGGGGGGGGGGTGATTCAAAGGTCTATGAATTTTTTCCACATTTGATATGTTAGTGTAACTAGATTCATGAAAGTTCGATCACAGTCAGAATTTTTCTATCATCATAAAAAAGCTCTGACTTATAGCAATACCACATGAGAGAGGAGAACTGCTTTAGAGTGCTTTCCTGATTATAAATGTCCGAGAGGTCAATTCTCAAATTTTTCGCCCTCAGAGCCATTGGGTAGACTTGAACTGATAGCCCTTCTGTTAGGAGACCAAACAATCATTTTGCCATTAGGCCTCCTTTTTTGCCTGTTAGAGATGCTTAATTCTCAATGACATAAATTTTTCATGCATCAAACTGTTGTATTTTTTTCATATACTTTAGCTGAATTAAGTTCACAATGGTCATCTTTATTCTGATTATTTCTTATATCCTTAAATTCTTGCTGGTCTGATACTATCCTTGTTTGTTTGTTTTCTTGTGTGTTTACCTGATAATTTTGCCCATAGCATCATTTCCAACCTTTCTTTATCACTTGGGATTATGTTAGATTTTTTAGACAGCATAAAAATTTATATTTATGTCCTTTTCATAGCATCTACTTTTTATAATTATAGTGACACTATAGGGAATATCAGAAGTATCCCTAAGGGTTTCTGAAAGTGTAACTCTTTATGGGAACAGAAAACCTAATATTTCTTCTGATGAACAGCTGGTGGGTTACAGCTGCTTATTGTTCAGTTAGCAGTTTAATGTGTTAATCCACTATGCCACCCGGGATCCTTATGCAGTGGAATAGATTTGATGGCAGGGATTTGATTTTGCAAGCTATTTTTAATGTGTTTTATATTTGTTGCTGTCAAGAATATGTATAGTAGAACATATACTAATTGTGTTAGTCTCAGTAGACTAGAGAAACAAATCAAGGGAGACTCGTGTATAAAAGAGAAATTTATATCAAAGAGCAATTGTACATTAAGAGAACATCCCAGCCTAATCCAGGTTGAATGCATAAGTCTCCTATTACCCCATATGTCAATACTAGTCCATAAATTACTCTTTTAACTCTTTAGACTCACGCAGCCATGCCATGACCCCTAATGCAGGAAGATCACAGGCCAATGGTGGAAAGTCTTGTGGATCCAGTGGTGGTGGAAGCATCGCAGCACTGGCATGGGTCTCTATGTGGCTCCTCCAGCTCCAGGACTCTGGTTCCAACAGCTTGACTTCACGTGGCTTGACAACAGGAACGTATCCCAGGGAGAGAGTGTATCTGGCCTCTAGTGTGCTGTTTATCTCCATTTCACCTCCAAATGAGGTCATTAAGCTACAACCACCCCTTCACTCTTAATAGTCTCAAATTGACATCAGATTATGTAACTACCACACCAATTCAACAATTTATCCATGTACAAATCAGTTATGTTGTTTCCATTTTAGACATATATGGTTTGTCTCACAAAACATTTCACATTGCATTTCTATCATTTATTGAAATGGCCACAGAGAATTCACAGACAAGGCTCATGATTCCAGGTGAGAAATGCTCAGGCTGCAGTTGTTCATTCAAAGTGTGTTTCAAAGTTCTTGGAGGGATGCCAGTAAATGCCCAGAAGGCATACCATTTCAATGTAAGTTTCAGGCTGTATGCATTTAACTCCAACTCCATGAGTCAGTGAACTCAGCTCTCCCAAGGAAGTGAGACCCAATGTACCCACATCACAAGGCAGCACTTTGTTTTACTTGCTCTGTGTTCTGTCTCGTACTTTGGATTCTGGTCCAGCGTATGCTCCTCGGACAGTTCTCTGGTTCAGTGAGGTTCACTGTGTAGAACTCTTCAGTCCAGAGGACATGCTCCACTCCTGGCTCTTGCTGGTAGTTAAGACTCCTTCTCTCCCAGTTTATTGATGGCCCATTTTACATTCAGCAAGATGGTGACCACAATGAACCTTGTTAAAAACTACTCTTATTTTTCCCCACTTTCTCTTATCCAGACCCATCAGGAAGACTGGTTAGTGTAAGTGACTGAGACCAGGGCCAAAAGTGCCACAATAATTCACTGCCCTGCAGTATAAAAATCTTTTTCTTGCTTTCTTTTTCTTTTCTAACAGTGATCTTACATAAAATTTGTTCTTTTATGATTGACTCACTACTCAACATAATGTCCTCTAAATCCTTCCAAGTGATAAGGTATTTCACAGTTTGATCAATAGACTTAAGATTACATATTATCCCATTGTGTGATTAGCATAAACTCAATAAATCATATATTTCCTATCTATTTTTTTCTATCTAATTTTTAAGTTGCTGTTTTCATTCTGATTTCATATGGCTAGATTTTTAATAAGCATAATGCCAAAGACAAACATTTTTTGGTACATAAGCCTAACTATTGTTTGGTTTTAAGAAGATTTCAGGGAATTTTCTTGGTTTAAGGTTTCAAGATAATCTCGGGAAACGATTTTCAGTGGTAATCCAGCCTCCATAACTCCAGAAAGTCTAGCATGCATGGGAATTTAAATTCAGTCTACATTTTCTCTCGGCTGAGCAGGATTCTTCTGTAGAATCTATGATCAAAATGTTCAGTCACAGGAACTGGGGACCATCCAGTTCTTCTGGTCTCATGACAAAGGAACAATTGTTCATGGAGGCAAGTAAACACACCATACATCCCATCTTCTCTTCCTGCAGTTTCTGGCTCTGCTTCTTCCTCTTTAGCTCCAGGCAAATAAAGATCTACTGATGTGTATTGGATGGCCACTTGTAAAATGCAAAACCACAACCATGTCACAATTAAATGAATCATATCTTTTATAAGAATTATAAAGTTGGTTATTATGAATTAAGGTTAAAAATGTTCAAATTCTCCAAACTACTGTACCACTTCATCATCTCTCACACCACCTCCTTCTCCCCTCAGAACCCTACATACTGCCTTTGGATTTGACAATAAACTGCAACGTCTCACACAGCTCACAAACTGTACTTATAAGGATCAAGTTTATTAGGGAAGCAACTCAGGATAAAGGCTAACTTGGAGCTGATAGGAACAACTCAGGATACAGGCGCTTTTTTTTACTTGTTTGTTTTGTTTTGTTGAGATCAACTTGTTTGTCACTGAAGATTCCATGTCCATTTCAATTTTACTATCCTTTTTTTTCAATGCTGCTCAAAGCACTTTTTAGGTTTGAGGGATTAGGAATCTGGAGGAATTTTTGGTGTGTTTTCAAAGAAACATTTTATATATTATTTATCTATGTATCTAATCATCATCATCTAGCTAGCTAGCTATCATCTGCCTATCAATCAACCTATCATCTATATATCTATCTATCATCTATCTACCTATCTATTTAACATCACAACCCAAGAAATGAAATCAGCAATGATACAACAATGATATCCTTTTAAATCCTTCATTTTTTGAGCACTCCCTGTCCCCAGTCTTCCCATCTCCCTGTTCCTAGCACCTGTCCCTGGCCTCCTCATAGTCATGCAATAATTCTATGTATCTTGTTTGTATAATTGCTCTTCCATGAGTGTTTCATTTCCATAATTTGCATCAGAAAAACTGCCCAGTCCTTTTGGTGGGCCACCAGCACCTTATTGGTATAATCTCACCTAACAAATTTTGTGGGAATCAAAAGACCATTTCTTGAAGGGCCATAGTTGTTTTTAAACTATTTAGTGTGAATTAGTTGAAAGTTTACAGGATAAATCATTCTTTTATTCAATAATCCATACACATTTTGTTTCATGTCATTGATTGCAATTCTCACAATGTAGCATCACTCATCCCACTTCTGTGTTTCCTGTCTTCATTTCTTCTCTTTCCAACTCTTCCTGCACTTGGAACCTTGTTCTTGGACAAGTACTGCGCTTATAATCTTGAATAGTTGATGACTCTAAGAAGTGTGTGTCTCCTTAGTATTTCAGTCTTACACCTGAAGGAAGACTAAGCGTCATACTTTGGTAATTGTGCCAGTCTCCATCCAACCAGTAAGGCTGGTCTTTTTTATGACTTTGAGTTCCAGTCCACAGTTTTATACCACTCTATCCAGGACCCTCTCTGTGATCCCTTTCTGAGTGGCTGGCAGTGATAACCAGGCATCATCTAGATCTTCTGGCCTCAGGATCACGGAGATGACATTTTCATGAGTCCTTTTTACTAATGGCTCCCAAACACCTTAGAGTTCTCATCAATCTTCCTTGCTCTAAACAGGGAGAGACCAATAGTTGCATCTTAAATAGCTGCTCAGAAGATCTTAAGACCCCAATCACTGCTCGCCCAATTGGGATGTAGAATATTTTCTTTGTGGACTATGTTGTGCCATTTGATCTCATTTTCCTCTGAAATTATGACCCTATACCTCCAGGCCCAGTGACTCATTCCCTCAGGGTGTTTAATTGTGGTCCACTCTTCATAACACTGCAGTCACATGCTTTACTATGGTCATTATTTGCAACGCATATAAAAGTATGTAGCAATTTTCTCTGTTAAACATGTAAGTATGCATGTAGAAATATCCTGTCACTCAGTATAATGTCCTCCAGTTTCATCTACATCATTAGGCATTTCACAGATTCACTGTTATTTTTACACATTACTGAGTATTCCATTGGGTGCATGCAACATGTTTTGGTCTGTCCATTCATCCTTGGATGGACCTTTACATCCACCTTTTTACTATTATGACCAATGTTGTGATTAACACGGGTCTATATATATCTACTTGTGCTGTACATCTTTTTTTTCTACAATATTTACCCAGTAGTAGGGCATTGTATCATGTGGTATTTCTAATTCCCGTCTTTAAAGGATGTGCCATGTGGTTGTACAATTTTACAATTCTACCAGCAATTTATGAGGGCTCCAAGTGTCTTCACATTCTAACTAGCATTTGCTGAATGATGATAATGATAATGGATAAATAAAATAAAAACGGCCCATTTTAAGGTGAAAGAATAATTTCTGGTTATTTTTAATTGTTGATGTTAAAGACGTTGATTATTAAAATTATATTTCAGTTTAAAGTTTATGAGACAATACAATATAAATTTCTCATTTTTGTAGTTTTAGGGCTAGGATAATTTCTTATTTACTGATTCGTTGTTCTTTGGGCATTCATAATCACTGTGGTGCTTCATCATGAGCCTAATCAGTCCATTTAATTTAGGAAGATACAGACCTTCACAGAAGTTCAGTTTCTTTGTGGTCAATTTTACCTTGGCAACATTAAGTGCTGAAATAAAACACAGAAATTGAAGTAAACAATAGAGGTGAAATTATTACCATAGAGCACTGATGAAGATAATGATCTAGCATTGAACAATTTGGAAAAAATATCTACTGTACATGTTATGTGTGTTAAATTATGGCAACTATGCAATCCTATGTAGTTTTAACTAAGGAAAAATAGCACATCTACATTTAGTGTATTAACTAAAGCACTATACCTGTGGCTTTCATTTTGAATAAATGATTTTATGCAATTTTCTCTTTCCTTTTACCATGTTCTTGTTGGTTTATTCATATTTTTCCTCATTCAATTTTTTTGTTAAAACTGAAAAGGTACATAGTAATTTCCATTTCATAAATTATTTCCTTTCTTATTTTGGCTTATAATCAAGCACATATTTCTCTATGTTTGAAAATGAGATGTTGTGACAATATTTTCCCTCAATATGCTTTGTTTTTCTTTTTCAGTGTGTCCACTATTACCCAAATAAGATGAAACTTTTAGAATACTGGTATGCAAGGGGATATGCTCCCCAAAAGAAGTATTTTTTCCCAAAGCTGTATATTTATTTATTTATTTATTTATTTTACAAAGTAACCTGATCATCTTCAAAGTACTCTCCATTACACTTAATACATTTGTCAAATCTGTGATTCCATTCTTGCAAACTCATCTGTTTGGATGGCTGACAGCACCTACCTGACTTTTTTCTTCACCTCTTCTACATGTCAAGTATCTGTCCTTTCATGTCCCTCTTCATTCACAGAAACAACAAGAAGTCACATGGAGTAAGTAAGGTGAGTAAGGTGCGTGGGGCGAGAGAGGCATGCTGATTTTTGCCTCAAACTTGTGCGTTGAGATGGTTGCCTGAGCAGATGTGTTGTGGTGGTGCCAAACCCAGTCCCCCATTTGCCACAAGTCAGGCCTTTTTTGTTGTACACTGGTATGCAATCTTTTCAGAAGGTCTAAATAGAGTTCTGAACAAACAGTCTGACCTGGTAGAATGAACTCCAAATGAATTATAAGTTGACATTTTTGTCCATTTGGCGAGTTGTCATGATGTCCAGCAAGAGATTTGTCATCAATTGAGATTTCGCCTTTTTTTGAAATGAAAAAAACCACCATACACTTGAGTTTTCCCCATAGTGCTGTCCTCTTAAGCTCTGTTCAACATCACAACAGTTTCTGAGTCATTTTTCCTGACCAGGAAACAAAATGTCACATCCTCATGCTGTTCTCTTAAATTGGCCATCACAAAAAAAAGCGAGATTTGAGTGAAACTGCTTTCATGAAAAAAAAAAAAAAAACTTGCTATGATTAGCCAGAACCTTACCAAACAATGCCACTGGGTGCGCTCACCTAGAGCAAGTTGTTTGATGTGAGGCTAGCAGCTAAGATGCATACTCTGAGAGTTCTGCCTAGAGGAGCTTTTTCCCAGGTTTTTGTTATAGTTGCTGTTACGCCCTCATATGCCACTTAACATTCATGATACATTCCATTGAAATATGACGGTACATATTCTGGGTTTTGTGAACATCACATTTTACATAGCATATATACTCGTACCTCTTTGATGTACATATAGCATAGTAACTCCAGACAAGCGGTTCTAACTGTCCGTTAGCATCTGGTGCCTTGGGGGTTGCAAATTTGAGCCTATGGTGCTCTCCAAACAGCCCGAGAGCGCCATATCAGAATTAGAAGTGGTTGTCTGAGTAACAAAAGCCCTGAGTCTCACTACAGAGACCAACCTGTGTGGTGACCGGTCAGGTCACACCAGGCTGCTGCGGGGGCCACAGGAGCCGTGGTTTGAGGAATATAAGCTGCAAGCTGCACCACAGCAGTTGAACCACAGCAGTGGCCAGCCACAGAGCCACAAACCCAACACCAGCCCTGCTTTCTGGTGCCCTTCCGAGCAAACCCCTCGTGGTCCCACAGACATCGAGGCTGATGTAGCTCCCACCTAGACTTGTAGTCTCACCCTCGCTCTCATCAGCCCTCACCTCCACCTGCCCAGACTTGCCTTTTCTATTCTTTCTTGGCAAACACACTTTTTTTTTTCTCTTTGCCTGTCAGCTTGAACATTTTGCGGTCTGTTTAGTTCTTTTAGATTTAGACTATTATTAGAATCTCCTCTGGATAATAGCCCCCCCTTTTTGTCAAGTCTTTATTTAGCATCTAGATTACACATTCTCAGGCAATCCAACACAATCATTTTGTCTTTCTGTGTTTCTCTTTTCTCTCTCATATGTATATATCACATTACACACACATATCGATGAAGAAGGTTCACAAAGTTCCTGGACAAATGGAATTTAAAGATAATGGAATTAATGTAGTAAAAAAAGATAAGGGAATTTTCCTTTGAATGTCCTGATGCCCCCTCATATATAAAACATGCAACCACTGCTCACTGTAATTTCTCTCTTTCCCTCCATACATTTTATGTCTCAGTGCCAGTCTGTTTTTATCTTTGCCATTTCTCACATATCTACCATTGATGTAGCACATGGGCAATAATCTGTTTTATTTTATCCATATTTATAAGAATATTTCATCATCCTGATTGGTGAATAGTATCTTGAATGGATAAAGAATTACTGGGATTTAATCATTTTTTTATCTCAGTAGATTGAATGTTCATTGTTGTTCATTATCTTGTCCTTCTGTTGTTGAAGTTAAGGAGTCCTATCTTATTTTATTCCTTTCATCTTTGTAGATAATTTGTTTTTGTTTAGAAATCTGTATTTTTTTCTTTACTGTTAAGGTTTAGGACTTTCATCAGGGTGACAGGGTATGATTGGAGATGTGTGTGTGTGTGTGTGTGTGTGTGTGTGTGTGTGATCATTCTTGCCTGGAAATTGATGAGTCCATTTGAACCACTGACTCATATTTTTCTTCAATTCACGAAAATCTTCTTCCTCCATTTACCATACTTTTAAAATTTTACTCCTCCATATCTCCTTTTGGATAACATTCTAGAACTTTTATTATTTTACTCTCTATTTTTAAAAATCTATTTGAATATATCCCTTTTCTCTCTCAGAATTTCCATCTCTTTATTTTTTACTCTGTGCTTTGACATACTTTCTTTTATATTCTAGCCTACTAATTTGTACATCCTTCTGCAATTGACTGTATGTATTTTTTCAGACGGTCACTTTTTGTGTTACATTTGAAATTTCATGAAATTATCCTGTGCTGTCTTTGTTGTTTTAAGAAAGAAAGTATTCTATTTTAAGAGAAAAATGATCTCTTCCACAATCAATGGGTTTATGGCTGCAAAATGATTATTTCACCATCTAGAAGTCAGAAAGTATGAAAGAAAATCTTGAGGGACTTAACAACTTTCATTTCTTATTTCTTTTTTTTTTGGAGGGGGGACATCACTGCCCTCTGGTGGTTGTAGGAGCTACCCAGCCTTGCTGCTGCTGGATTTGAACCGCCAAGCCAGTGGGCCACAGTCCCATACTCAACCACTACACCACTGGGGCTCAGCTCATTTCTTATTTCACACAGAATTTATTCTTATTATTTATGCCTTGTTCAAAACCTTTACTCGATTTCTCCATTTCCCTCTTCCTAAAAATTAGACACACCCTTTTTCAACTCAAACTTATTGAGTTCATTTATCACACTGAAATGCTTGTGCTCATCCACTGAAATAATTTCCCTATCTCTTTTATGTCTTCTATCTCTCCCCTCCCAACCTATCCGTTCCTCTTCAAGTAACAGATAATGGCCAGCGCTCACTTATCTTTCCATCTAAATGTTCTCACAGTTGAATCTTCTCTTTATGCTGGTGTCTTGTACTTTTGTTCTTTGTATTATTTCCTCATTCCCACGATTTTGTATTATGTAAAACTCTTTCAATGGTTTATGAAAATGAGCATCTGAATTAAGACCCGAACCCTAACAATGAAACTCACTGCTGTCAAGTCCAGCTCTGACCCACAACAACTCCAGAGAACAGAGTAGAATTCTCCACGGGGTTTCCACGGCTGGCAATCTTCATGGGAGCAGGCTGCTGCACTTTTTTCATGCCTGGCGCAATTGGTGGGTTTCAACTACTGACCTTTTGGTTAGCAGTCAAGCACTTAACTACCTTGTCATCAGGGCTCTTTGAAGAGAAAGTAAAAAGCCTACCAGTATTTGTTAGATCTGAATTTCACCAGAGCAAGTTGGAAAAGAGATCTACATTTTCTGATTTTCAGCAAGATCATAAATAGGAGGTTGTGAGACATACCTTTGACACTGGTTCTTTTTAAAAAACATTTTATTGGGGGCTCATACAACTATTATCACAATCCATTCATCCATCCATTGGACACTGATTCTTATTGATGATGAAAATCAGATGAAAGCTAAGAAAACTCCCACTGGAAGAACAGGATTCTTAATACAATTTCAGAGTGTTCTTGGATTCCCAGGAGTGTATGTCTGAGTGTATATCAGGTTAAGATTATGCTAGCTTGAGACCAAATATGAACAGAAAACACAGAAGACTAAAAAAAGAGTGTATGGTTACATAACTTACTTTAAAAAAATCAATGGATGCTCCAAGATTATATTATTCCTATAATTTATTATTTGTATAAATAATAACAATGCTATGACACTTGATATTTATGGGAAAGCAAAATGTTTTACAAGTAAAATATCTCTTTCTCCATTTGACTTTACCTTGGGAATACTCCGTGAGTGTTTTCTTTAATGCCACTGTGTGAGTGAAGGGGGAAAAAGGCAAAGGCAGGAAGAGATGACTAAATGATCTATTGAACAGCCCAAAATAAGCCTTGGCTTTAAAAGGGGGTGGTGCTTTAATGCTTCCTTAAAAAACACAAACACACATCAACAAAAACAAAATATTTGTAGCACGATCAGTTGCCTTCCATATTTATCACTGGGCCAACAAGATCTAATTGTTTTATGCATGGCTTTGCGAAGTTTGTGTCACATAAAGACATTCCCAATTGCTTTATTTTCTATTACAATCG
This sequence comes from Nesogale talazaci, assembly GCA_004026705.1. Lineage (NCBI taxonomy): Eukaryota > Metazoa > Chordata > Mammalia > Afrosoricida > Tenrecidae > Nesogale > Nesogale talazaci. Next base: position 34,067 of record PVJH01000539.1, on the reverse strand, counting down.
TCCCCAAAAGGGACAATTGACACCAAATGAATCATGAGTTTGAATAATTAGACCTTAATTTTAGAAGGCACAACTCATTGAAATATAGAAATCTCTCAGGAAGCAGAAACAAGTTTGTTTGTCCAAGTAACTAAATTTAGCTAAGATGCTGTGGGGACAAGTTGAGCAAATTAGACAGGAGTGAAAGAGCTTTGCTAACCATACAGTAATTTCAGATGAAAGTGGTTATCCTTTGCTCAGAGAAGTTGAGTAAAGGTGGTAAAGTAATATGTTCAAAGAAGAGTTAAGAAAATATGGGCTGGAGTGACTAGCCCACTAAATAAATCCTTTAGCAAAAGATTAAGAAAGAAATATGGGAAGGATGGAATGATATGACAGAACAAGTCCCTGGAGAGATGGTGAACAGAAATCTAATGAAATGTGAATGCAGACTATCAACTATTTAAAATGTAGGACTAAGGATAATGTATAAATAAGTTCTTATAATAATGAAACAAATCAAATGGAAAAAGTTTTATGCATAAATAGTGTCTTAGAGCACACTATTTATTAATATGGGGGAACTAAAATACTCATACAATAGGGAAGTAATTGGATAACTTAGAGTCCTGATATGGATTATAATGAAACAAGTAATATAATCAATATGAAGACTCTGAATTCAGTGTATATTAAATAGGCCAAAATTCAAAATAATGTGTATAGTGATTATAGGTACACTTCGAGTGATCAATGCATAGTTTCTGAAAAATCAGAAGGAACTACATATACCATCACTAATGAGATGTCCCATCAAAGAGTTGAGAAGAACGGGGAATCTTATTTAATAGTGCTGGAAAGTGTGCTGTTGTTGCCAGCTCCCATCAAGTCAACTCAGACTTACAGTGACCCATGTATGCCATGTACAGTCATCCCCAAGAGTTTTTAAGGCTGTGGCCTTTTGCAGCCAATTTTCCAGGCTTATCTTTCATGGTGCCTTGGGTGTGTTTGAGCTGCCATTTTTTAAACTAGTGGTCGAGTAGTTAGCCATTTGGATCCCCCAGCCCCACCCTCTCCCCAGGTAGTATAGGTACAACCTTAATGATTATCAAGCTTGGAAGAAGAAAAGCAGTGCAGGGATTTCCTAGAACATGGTGGTAACTACATGTAACATGCTAAAACAGATGAATGATGCAATTGCTTCAGAAAGAAATCATGTGTCTGGACAGTAGTGCCTTACTTAATATGACTCTTCTATCCATAGCCATTATTACTTTCACCCCACCTTTTACTGAAGGGCCTGGCTAAGAGAAAGTGGAGGAAGACACTGATGGGATTCATTTATGAGCCATTGTTGACCGAGTTAAGTATGATTGCCAACCTGCTGGGTATAATGAGATTTCACTACCAAAAAGAGAGCTGTGCCAGGAGTGGAGCATGCTATTTAGATCCTGAGATCCCTGTGCATTGAACCACCTTGATCTGGGAAACCACTCTGATACTACAGGAGTGGCAGAGGAGCAACAACAGCGTAATCAAGAGCCTGCATATGAGACAGGGCTTCCCAACCCAAATCTTTGCTTTCCAAATAAAGCGGAGTGGCTTTAGGCAGGAGTCTGACTTGTGGAGTGGATGCCTCCAGGCACTTAATTGGAGGCACTGGATTTCTGACCCATGGAGCTAGAACTGAGCATCTTTACGCTGAGTCTTATGGTGAAGGGGAATGCCCCTTAGGCATTTATTAACTACACTAAAAGAGCTTTGTAACAGAGTAGGAGCAGGATAGGGCCCAATGGGCCATGTGGGTGACAGGCTAAAGACCAAAGAGAGGACTTCTTACAGGAAGCTGAGGAAAGATTATCCTGTCTGAATAATTGTGTCCTCAGCATTTGTAACCTATTAACTGCCTTAATAAACCTCAGAGCTGTGAACATGTCAGTGAGTTCTATATGACCTCTACAGTGAATTATCAAACTCAGCTGAAAAGTAGAGAACAATGGGTGGAACAGTTGGTATCAGAATTCGTAGGAAGGTTGAGCATGTCTGATCTTAGCCTTATAGAATTTGACCTTGGCCTTTGCTGCTGTGGGGTTTGATTTTCTTTACACTTTATGCAGCAGGTGAAGTTCATACATCATCTCATGTCACATTTCTTTTTATAATCTCTAATTCTATCTTTTCTCAGCTCTGGGGTGTAAAAAAGTATCTATACCAAGTATCTATACATTTCTACATACATTGCTTTCCGATACTAATAAGGGGACTCAAAATCACATTTCTCCTTATCAGTCAGCTCCCTGCTACTTTCTATCAATAATGGATTTATAGCGAGACTGGAAGGGGAGAAGAGGGGAAAAAAGACTTGCTTCTTTGTGTTTGTGTTTGCGATTCCCGACAGCATCATTCTTGCCATCTGACAATCGGGAAGTAACTGTACCAGCTTTAGTTTCTCTTCACACTCCTCGAAGCAAGCTTTTTGCTGTCCTTCAGTTCCACCAGTGTCAGTTGGACAGACCCTCTTCTCAGAGGACTGCCTGAGCATTATTCCCTGTCCTCTTAAATATCAGCATCATCCAGCCCTCCTTAGAGGTCTGCGTCTCATTTCTGCCTTCAACTTCTGTCTGACAACCCATTATTTGTTCTCCCAGTGCTAAGGGGACAGCTGCCTCCTATAGTAATGGCCTCCATGCAACCTCAGTGTACTTTACATTGGATGACTAATTGCTTATATGATATTCTATCAGTTAAAATAACATAGTGTGGCTTCTCTTGGACCCAAGTCATATAGGAATCTGAGTCATATAAATGTCTAGTTCAAGCCAGGCAAGAGATAGTTTATATATGAAGACTTGAAACAGCTTTTGAGTGAAACTTTCCAGTTAAAAACATGGGACAGTGATGCAGGAAAAAAAACAAACCATGGTGTGGAAAAATTGGAACATTAGAAAACTCACTAAGAACTGGATGGTAAAAAGAGAAAAGGAAAGGCCTTAAAGCAGGATAGGCTCAGGGATCGGCGCCAGTAACCTGGAAACATTAAGCCAAGATAATAATCTGCTAACTAGCCACCTAATTAATTATTGAAGCACAGGAAACATAATAAACCCAAACCATTCTAAAGAACATGGCATTAAAATGTTAAACTTCCTTCCTCACGCAAGGAACAATCATTGCTAACATTTTTTTCCTTTATCCTTCTAGAAACTTTTTTTCTGCAGGCATCAGCATCTATTCTCACCTTTCTATTCCATGCTTAATTGTTCAATCCTGTGACAAGATAATTGAGTAATATGGAACTCACTTGTTTCCATTGCATCTTGAGGTACTGACAACATGTGAAAACCAGATGTGTTCTTGAATGCACTGGAGGAGAGAATGCTGGAGAGAAGCATCACAAAAGGAGAAATGGCTTCTGCCTGTGCTCTTTTTTGATCTAAGAGCCTTCTTGTTTCCAAAGTGCTTATTTACATGAACATTTTTCTATAGAATCTCTGTGGGAGAGTTATAAAGGCAGTGAAAAGATATCACAGAACCTAGAGCTAACAAACATAGTCAAAACACATTTGTAAGCCCATATTTCTCAAACCTGGATATACGTTAGGATGTCTGCTCGTGTGTCTCACACCTTTGCTATGTGCTATCTAGTCGAATTACACAGATAACTGAACAGAACTGCTCTATAGAGTTTATTAGAGTGCAATTAAATTTTTTAAATTTTATTTTAATAAATCATCTTATTGGGGGCTCAAATAGCTCTTATCACAATCATCTATCCATCCATTGTGTCAAGCACATTTGTATATTTGTTGCCATCATCATTCTCAAAACATTTTCTTTCTTCTTGAGTCCTTGGTATCAGTGTCTCATTTCCCCCCCCCCCTCTTTTCACCCTCCCTCCCTCAGGAACTCTTATTAATTTATAAATTACTATTTTTTCATGTCTTACACTAACTGATGTCTCCCTTCATCTACTTTTCTGTTGTCTGTCCCCCTGGGGAGGGGGTTATATGTACATCACTGTGATTGGTTCCCCCGTTACTGTCCCTCCCCCACCTTCCCCTTCCCCTCCTGGTATTATTACTCTCAATATAGGTCCTGAGGTGATTATCTGTCCTGGATTCCCTGTGTTTCCAGCTCTTATCTGAGCCAGTATACATGCTCTGGTCTAGTTTGATTTGTAAGTTAGAATTGGGGTCATGATAGTGGGATGGGGTAGGGGTAGGAAGTATTAAAGAGCTGGAGAGAAGTTGTATGTTTCATCATTGCTACATGGCACCCTGACTGGCTCGTCTCCTCCCTGTGACGCTTCTGTAAGGGGATGTCCAATTGCCTACAGATGGGCTTTTGACTCCACTCTGCACTCCCTCCACCCTCCTCCCTTCACAATGACATGATTTTTTTGTTCTGGGTCTTTGATGCCTGATACCCGATCCTATGGATACCTCACGATCACACAGACTGATGTGCTTCTTCCATTAGGAATGCAATTTTTATATGAGCAGATTGTTAGTTCCTTCTCCCACAGAGTTGCCGAATTGGTTCAAACTGCCAAGCTTAGCAACTAAGCACATAACTATTGTGTCATCAGGCCTCAAACCACCAAGCCAAAGCCACTGTCATCTAATGGACTCCCACTTAAAGTGACACTGCATAAGGTTTCTGAGATTCTAAAGCTCTAGGGAAACCAATAGCCTCATCTTTCTTGTGGAGTGGCAGGTGGTTTTGAATTGATGACCTGTGGTTAGCAGTCCACTGCTTACAACAGGCATACAGTACACAGGAAACCACAGGATAAATAGGGCACACCTCTTCAGAGGGTCAAATTTCTCCAAAGAGTAGAGGAGCGAAAGGATACTGATAAAACAGACCTATGTGTATTATGGAGCATAATGCAACCTTCATACGAATAGAGTTAAATCCAAGACTTCAGAGAGATTTCGTTAATGCCACAGACTAATGGTAACCGCTGCAAGTGTAAAGACACATCATCCTTGGTGAAAATTGGCAGTGGTGGGGAGGGGGAGCACCCAACTCAATGTGTGTGGCCAACACATGGGAGTAGAGGAGACTGAATATGTTGGCGTGACTGAAAATGTGGCAAATTCAGTTCAGTAGCATGGATTGAATTGAGTCCACCCACCCCATTTTATGTGCCAGTTGTGAGGGTTTTTAGAAATCCAATGGGTTATATCAAGATAAAGGGAGAAAATATTGAAACTATTAAGGATTTCATTTTGCTTGGAGGCACAATCAGTGCTTTGGAGATAGCAGTCAAACAATCAAACAACACATTGCATTATATATATATATACACACATATATATATGATCATTTTATTGGGGTCTCTTACAACTCTTGTTACAATCCATATACCAATCATATCTAATATATTCCTACATATATTCCATCAAACTTTTCTAGACATTTACTTTCCATTGACCTTTGGGGTCAGCTCCTCTTTTTCTCCTTCCTCCTCCATGTCCCCCAAACCCTTGTGGCCTCTTGATAGATTGTAGATTGTTAATTATTTTCAAATCTCACACCGACCACTGTCCCCCTTCTCCTCTGGTTTCTGTTGTTCTTCTCCCTGGATGGGGGGGAGTGTGGTTATGTGCCATTCATTGTGTTTGGTGCCTCCCAAATCTTTAATATTTAAAGGCAAGTTTACTTGGAGGACATAGATGTGTTGGATCGAAGCTGTGGTATTTCCAATGGCATCATATGCATGTGAAATTTGGACATCGAATATGGAAGACTGAAGTGGGAAGAAGACTGTGCATTTGAATTATAGCACTGGTGAAGAATACTGAAATTATCTTGGACTGCACAAGAACAAAGAAATCTGTCTTGGAAGAAGTACAGCCAGAAGACTCCTTTGAGGAAAACATGGTGAAATCATAGCGATTCCCTATTTTGTGTGGTTGTCCATCGTTTTGTGATCCGGTGCGACTATATTCCTTTTTATGTGTTGTGAATTTGAATCTCTATGATAATGAGGTAGGATTATGTGGAGTGCGTTTCGACTCACAGCCTTACAAAAAGGCATGCCTCAACCCCCGTCCTTATCCAGGTCTCACTTTGCTTGACCCACACCTTTTCAAGAGAAGAGACCAAAGGAAGGAAAAACAAGCAGAGAGGAGTGAGATTTTAGTACCACTGAATAAAATACCAGGAGCTGAATGTGACTTTGAACATGGGATCCTTCTATTAAGAATCTCCTAGGAGAAGGGGAAGATGGATGCCAAGACACCTTGAGGTCTCCAAGAAGCACTGGGAAAATTTAGACAGATCCAGGGTTTTCTCTTGAGTTACTGCCATGAATACAGACTGCTACCCTATGGGAGAGTAAATTTCCTTTTGGTAAAGCCATCCACTTGTAGAATTTCTGTTATTGCAGCAGCAGGTGACTAGGATGCCTAGTCAGATGTACAATACCTTGTAGAATGTTCAATCTGCTCTTCCTGCCTTGGAGTTATTTGAATGCAAATACATAGTTAGTGACTCCACATTCTAAGGTTTGTCAGAAGGACACTTTGTCAGCCTCTGTTCATTCTCCACTCCCAGGGTAAACAATAGAAAGCTGGGAGGTGTTGAGGTTGAGGAGAAAGAGGGCATTTTAGGAAGGAGGTACAAATGTATTTGGGTTTCTCTTTTCTCCATAAATAGAGGACAAGCGTATAACAACCCCCAACCCCAAGTCAAGACAGGAAAATGATGGGGCCTGATCCTAGAGAGCTTGGTATGAATTCCTTGGAATTGGGGAGTGGGGTGCTGGGAGGGAACATTAGTAGATACCTGGCGTGCATATGGCAGAAGAACTGCTTTCGGAACAATTTGTGTCTCTGGAGTGTTATAGACAGGGAAGTAGTCACATTTCTCATAAACTAAACCTGGGCTCTATAGAAGGGCTTCAGATATGGGTACTCTGAGGAGAACAAATCTGGGGAGATGCAATATGAAATCACCCAGTTAGAGAGGGACGAATCCCTCTGACCCATAGAGTCTTAAGGGGTTCTTCAACGGGCAGTTGGAAGCAGTGTTAAATGCATCAGGGAAATATGGGTAGAAGATCCCGCATTTTTGCATGTACCTATAAAACCCTCCCACTTGGCAAGTAAAAACTCTCTTTCTCTCTCTTTCTCCCACCCAGAGGCAACATGGTGAGTGGGACCAAGGGGGGAAAAGCAGGATACCAAGGCGAGGAAAAAGGAAAGAAATCAATACACTCCACCCTTCCCTACTTCTTGTCCTAAGGAATATTTGGAAGTAGATGAGTGGAGGATAAAACCTTAAAACTATGAAAAATCAAAAGCATTTAATATTGAAATAGCCTGGGAGAGTTTGTGCCTAAAAAACAACTCAAAATGTGATTTTTTTCCCCTTTGTTATTTCCTGATAAACACCTGAAAAACTATGACTTCTGCCCTAGATTTCATCCTGAGTCTTTCTAGGATGCCTGCAAAGAACGAGTGGATGGGGCTTGTGCAAAGGGGCGTTGTTAAAAAAGAATAAGGTCACTTTCTTTTTCATCCTAGTGAGAAGATCTTATATATAAACTTTTCTGTTAAAAAAATGTGCGAGCAAAATGGAATAGTTAACTTGAAGCCAGGAAAAAGAAAGAGCGGGGATTTGTCTGGGGTCTGTAAGAGTCCTTGGAGAGTGCACGGTTAGATAAACAGAACTATCGTATGCAGCCTTCTGGGCAGATGTAAAGGATAGCAGCTATGAACACCTTGTGAGCTCAAAGCTCCATGACTCTGTCTTTAGATGTCAGTGAATTGGTGTTTGAGAATGACCCCATGTGAAAGTGTATAACTGAGAGGAGGGACACCCCCCAAAAAAAACCATAATTTTTTTCAAAGCTATGCATTAACTTTTTTTTTTTTTTTTAACAAAACAACCTATCATTCCCCAATACCAACTACGTGGACAACTGTCCCTTCCCCCAAAAGAACTTACATCAGACGACAGCACTGAAGCTACAGCTCAGGGAGAAGGACTTATCTAATCAGAGCACACAGGAGCAAATGAAGGGGGAGGAAGAGAGAGTGGAGCACATCCTGGCCCACCAAGCCATGAGGATGATATTCTTGGTCAGAAGAGTCAATGCACAGAGATCATACGGCCAGCCCCACTATGAGACACGACATCACTCACTGACCCATAGCCTTACAGGCAACAATGCTGCAGAGTGTGAGAATTGCTCCCGATCTGACCCCACCGCATCAAGGCAAAGCACTCAGGGCTTACAACAGAACAGCAAGGCGAGTAGAGCAAGGAAGTCCCCAGGGAAAACCAAAAACAGACTTTGGGGGAGGGTGTGGTGCCCCATCAGACTCCACCTGCGGAAAACACTCCTCAAGGTCAACAAAAGACCCTGAACTTTTTACAGGCTTTTCTTTTTTTGTCATTGGTTGGTTGTTGTTGTTGTTTTGTTTTTGCTCTGTCTTGTTTTTGTGTATATTATTATTGCTGGATGTCTATCTAGATAAGATAAGCGGGATAAACTATCTGTAGGAGAAAACAACGGGACCAATGGTTCCCAGAGTACATGGAAGTACCATAAGGAAGTGGTGTTAACAGACCCAGGAAAAAGGGAACAACAAATGATCCAAAATCGGTGGCAATGATAGTATAAGAGGCCTGGTAGGGCTTGGTCAGTGGCAATGTAACTGAGAGGAATTACTGAAACCCAAATGAAGGCTGAACATGATAGTGGGACAAGAGGAAAGAACTAGGAGGCAAAAGGCATTTATAGAGGTTTAAATACAGGCATGTACATAAATAAATATATTTTTATATGATGATTTGGAAATAGATCTATGTGCATATATTTATAGGTTTAGAATTAAGGTGACAGATATACAATGGGTCTTGACTCAAGTACTTCCTCAACCTAAGAACTTTTTGTTCTATTAAACTGTCATTCTATGATGCTCACCCTCCTTATACGATCACTGAAGACAAAGTACATGCATAAGCAAATGTGGTGAAGAAAGCTGATGGAGTCTGGCTATCAAAAGAGATAGCATCTGGGGTCTTAAAGGCTTGAAGATAAACAAGCAGTCATCTAGCTGAGAAGCAACAAAACCCACAGGGAAGAAGTATTCCAGTCTGTGTGATCATGAGGTGTCAATGGGACCAGGTATCAGGTATCAAAGAACAAAAAATTCATATCAATGTAAATGAGGGAGAGTGTTCGGTGTGTACCCAAAGCCAATCTGTCAGTAACTGGGCATTCTCTTACAGAAGAGTTGTGGGGAGGAGATAAGCCAGACAGGGTGTAGTGTAGCTATGATGAAACTCAACTTTTCTCAAGTTATTAAATGCCTCCCCTCCCCCATCCAATCCCACTATCATGATCCCAATTCTACCTTACAAATCTGGCTACATCAGAGGATGTACACTGGTACAGACAAGGACTGGAAACAGGGAATCCAGGACAGATGAGCCCCTCAGGACCAGTGATGAGAGTGGCAATACTAAAAGGGTGGAGGGCAGGTGAGGTAGAAAAGGGGTGCCAAGTATAGGGATCAATATATAACCACCTCCCTGAGGGATAGACAACTGAAAAGTGGGTGATGGAAGACATCAGACAGTGTAAGACATGATAAAATAATAATAATTTATAAATTATCAAGGATTCTTGAGGATGGGGGGCTGGGAGGGAGGGGGAAAAGATGAGAAGCTGATACCAAGGACTCAAGTAAAAAGCAAATATTTTGAGAATGATGGCAACAAATGTAAAAATGTGCTTGACACAATGACTGTATGCATGAATTGTGATGAGTTGTACAAGTCCCCAATAAAATGATTTTTTAGAAAACCAACAGCCTATCACCTTCAAAGTATTCTCCATAACACTTAATACATTTGTCAAATCTGTGATTCTATTCTTGGAACCATTTCAAACTCATCGGTTTGGATGGCTGACAGTTCCTCCCTCATTTCTTTCTTTAACTCTTTCTTCCTACATTTTGAAATAGATATCCTTTCATGTTCTTCTTCATTCACAGAAACAGAAAGTCACATAGAGCAAGGTCAGGTGAGTAAGGTGTTTGAAATAAGAAGCATGCTGATTTTTTTGGACCCCAACTCGCACACTGAGATGGCTGTGTGAGCAGCTGCTTTGTTGGGGTGGCAAAACCATATGCCTGTCTGCTACAAATCAGGCCTCCCCCCCCCACCCTACACACACACACACACACACACACACACACACACACATATACACACACAGGCTATCTTTTCAGAACCTCTAAATAGAAAGCCTGACTTACAGTCTGGCCTGGTGGAAAAAAATCCAAATGCACTATCCCCCTCACAGCTTAAAAAAAAAAAGACCCTCGAGGTTTTTCAGAGGTACTCTTAGGCTATAATCTCTAAGGGAGCACATTGCCAGGCATCTCCCTTGCAAACCATGACTGGATGAGTTTGAACCTCCAATCTGTTGGTTAGCAGCTGAACGCTTACGTGTCACACCCCCCAGAGCCCCTTTTCATGACACTGCCAATGAAACCTACTGCCATTAGATATCTTCTGAGTCTTAGTGGTCCACTATAGGATTTTATGGGATGAAGCAAGCTCATTTTCTCCTGTACAGTGGGTTTCAAACAGTGACCTTGTGGTTAACAGCCCAATGCTTATTTCACAGCCTTACCAGGGTTTCTTTTTAGAGACACGTGGGCCTTTTTATTTTCAATTAGTTCTCAGGCCCCAAGATAAATATTTGCTTATTGAGACAACCTTGCCTGAGACACCTTAATATTTGCCTTATAGATTCTCCTTTACTCTCAAAATTTGATCTTGGGTTAACTTTCCAGCTCCGTTCCCTTGAAAACCTTATGAAGATGGAGTTTCTGCTATGTCATGAGGTAGTACTGCTTATCATGGACGGAAAGAACTACTGACTGGCGTGCTGCTGCCTCTCAGCTGGGATTGCTGAATGGCGAGAGGCCAGAGGGTGGTGATGCTTGCAGGGTCCCTGGAATCTAAAGGAACTGTTACAAAACATGTCAGTTTCTATTTGAGGCCTGAGCTTTTAAGTGATGGTTTCCCCACATCAGTGTAACTTTTGCTTCCTGACACTTGTGCTGTCCTTTGAGAGGCCAGATCGGGGTCACGGAGCTGCTGGGCTGCTATGAAAACTCTTCTATGGAGAGAGATGGCTTACAGCACTGTGTGGGCTTATTTGTCTGTTTTTCCTCTCCTTCTCCATGACCCTACTCTCACGAAGGAAACATGAAAGAAAGGAGTGCAAGAGCTAAGTGTGGTGCAGAAATTAGATGATGGCTGGCTATCAGAAAGAATAGCATCTAGGGTCTCTCTCTCCCTCCGCCCCCATGCTCCTCCAAGGTGTTTATTAATTCCCGAAGGGCACGGTCAGTCAAAGCTAAAACCGGTCCTTGGGGGTTCCTTCCTAGATCCCCAGTAGTGTGCTCCCCACCTCATAGACTGCTCCAGAACCAAAAGTCCACTGCATGTAATGCCCTCCCACTGCTCTGAATCCAGCACAGGTTGCGGTGGGGGATGGAGGCATTCCATGGTGTCCAGACTAACAGGTTCAACCTTTGCAGAACTTTCTGTGACTCTGCTGAAGGTGTGTGTGTGTGTGTGTGTGTGTGTGTGTGTGTGTTTTCTCCTGACTCTGGTTCTGTCTGTCTGGCTGTCTCTATGACATAGAAAGCCCAGTCTGTTCATGGTTCCAGGGCAGGTGGGAGAAGGGAGAGTCATTGTTTAAGGGACACTAGATTTCTGATAAGGGTGAAGAAAATTTCGGAGACAGTGAAGGTTTCAAAGCATGACGTAAATGTCACTGACATGTACAGGTTAAAATATTTTGTTATGTATCTACTTACCAGAAAACAAACAACTAGTATCCCCTCATGAGAAAATAGATACATGTTGGCTTGTGGTCCTCAACATGGGCTTGAACAGCAGACATTATTCTGAAAGAGGAAGAAAGAGAAAAAGGAAGAAGGATGCTGGGGTACCGAGGAAGCAGCAAAGCACCACAGCAAAGAGTAAAACTCCAGTAAAGATCCCAAGTGTTTCATGTTTATTATGAACAAGACTCAAGAACGAAAACCAAAGCAAACTGCTACACCACTTTGTTGCAACTGCCATTTCATTCAAGGCACAAGCAACGCATTTCACACCCACCTAATCCAACGTGTGGGACCAACTTCCAGCTTTTCCCAGGCACCCAACTGGGAAGGCCCTACTGCCAAGGCCTTGAAATGCATTCATACAATGTGGACACTCACAGCAAGGGAGGAAGAGGAAGTGATGTGTCCGCTCCATCACTTGGGGGATATGATGGAGAAATCCAAGGCTGCATGAAGAGTTTGTCGCATATAGAGATACTGCTCATATAGAAGGGGTCCAGTAGAGTGTAGCGTCTGTAAGGGTACAGACTTCCCATGGGCCAGCTCCATAGCCACAAACAAGAAGAAACTGCTTATTAAGTCATATGGTGGATATAGATTTTCTTTGTATTGTCATACTTTAGGAGTTGAATAAGTGTTGTAAGTATGCTCTTGACACTTCTTTCATTAATTAAGATAAAAAGAACTGAAGGGGGTATGATGAACCAGGCCAACCAGCATAAGACTCTTTTAGATATCTTCTTAGTAAAGAAAAGAGAGAGGAAAAAAAGAAAAGAACCCTCAAACTATGTCCTGAAGTCTTCTAAAAATCGAACAATACTTTACTTGGTCAAGAATGTCTGACTTAGCATTGTGGTCTTTTAAGAGCTATCTCTATGGGGTCAGATCAACAACTCAAAAGGGTTGATGGATATCTTATGGTGCAGCGCGTTTACATTAACACTAATAAAATAAGCCTTCACTGTCTGCTGGTTGATTCCAACTCAGGGCTGCCCTATAGGACCGAGTAGAACAGCTCCTGTGAGTTCCAGAAGCTTTAAATCCTTAAGGGAGTGGAAATCATCATCTTTCTTCTGGAGAGCACCAGATGGTTTGAAACAGCTGACCTTGAGGCAAGCAAGCCAACACGTAAGCCACCAGGGAAGGAAAAGCTCAAGACAGGAGGGTGAGAGTGGTCACACAGTCCAGAGAATGAACTCGACGGGACCGAAGTCTACATGAAGAAAACGGAATGGGTCTGTTGTTACTGTGCACGTGCTCAAAAGCAAAAAATAAAAATAACCTAAAGGAAGAGAGACTTTTCCTTATTCCATCTATAGCCAGGATTTACAGCCGTACTTTGCCACTCCAAAATATTCAAAGGCAACACCTTGCAAGATGCTTCAATAGGAGGGCTGTAAACTCTCAAGAAAGGCACAATAACTATTTTGATATTAAAATAAACCAGTAGAATGGGTAGACTGGCAGGAGAATGAGAAACTCTGTGAGGGTGAGACTTTATTGTAGATACTTTGGGTATGTTGTAAGGAGGGACCAGTCACTGGAGAAGGAGCTCATTCTTGGCAGAGAGTTGGCAAAAAAAAAAAAAAAAAAGGAAGCCCTTCAGTGAAATGGATCGATGCAATCACTGCAACAATTGATTCAAACATAGCAACTGTTGAGAGCATGGTTCAGGACTGGGCCAGGTTTCCAGCTGTTGTATGTGGGGTGACCTAAGTCAGAACTGATTCAGTGCCCAACCACAAGACTTGGGACAAAGACCTGACTTCCGTCGGGTCATCTTGAGTCCCTGCTACTGTCTTTATTCGAGGCATGCACCATGAAGCCAGAAATTCAGGTTATGATTCCCCTTGTTCTACTTGCCTGTGAAGTAAACACAGAAAGTCTGCTAAGGCGTTCATCAGTTAAGAAGGAATCAGGAGATCTTTGTTTGTGGCTGTTGGCTTTTTCTGCCCCATCAGAGAATGTTCGCAAGCAGCACATAGACAAGGGGAGAAGCATATCAATGCAAAGGACTGGTGAGTCAGAGTTTAAACACAGCGGGTCAGCCCCCTGGGAACTAAACACAGAAAGTGTTAGAATCTTATATTTTAAGTCAGAGCTTACAGGTGTAAAAATGCAGATGGAGGTTGTATCAATCCAGATAGACTAGAGAAACAAATTCATAGACACCCATGTGGATATGAGGGAAAGGTTTATATACAAGAGGAATACAACATTGAGAAAGCATCCCAACCCAGTCCAGTTCAAAGTCATAAGTCTGGTATTAGCCCATATGCCCGATATCAGTCTATAAAATCTCCTTCTGACTCACAAAGCCACAGGTCAGTGGGTGCAGAGTCCTGGTACTGGTGGGGGTCTCCCCATGACTCCTCGCTTCCAGAGCTAAGGGTCCATCAACTGCATCCAGGGGGTCTCCACATGGCTTCTCCAGCTTCAGAGGTCTGCTTCCATCCGGGTAAGGCTGTGTGGTTTCTTCTCTGGCTCCTTCAGCTACTCGGACGCTGCCATCTTGTCTTGCCCATAAGCCTTCTCCAGAAGGCTCAGGAGAAAGTCATGCCCATTGGATACTCAATGAGTAGCCTCATTGGCTACTCAATGGCTATCTCCAGATTAACAGGCTAGACTACATCCGTACATCTCAATCATGAAATTTACATAAGCACATGACCTCAACAGAGGTAATTGCAATTTCCCTCTTTTCTGTTATGTTTTATAGTGTGCCCCCCCTCACCAAATATGTTTTGTAAGTCCTACCCCCTATACCCGTGGATTTAAGAAGAGAACTTTATTAACTGAATGAAGGCTTATTTATGTAGAATTAGTTTTAAGTCAATCACCTCTGAGATAGAAAAAGAGTATATTAGGCACAGAGAAGAAAGCATAAATCTAGAAGAAGTTATATGCCACATGAGAAATGCAGATTGCCAATAGAACCTAGAAACAGAAGCTATAAAGAGACAAGGACCTTTCTCTGTAGCTGGTTCCCTGAAGGCAGAATTATACCTTCCTAAACTGTGAAAAACATAAATTTTTGTGTATTAAAGCACTAACTAGTGGTTTTTCTGCCTTAGTAGCAGTACCTAATTAAGACACATCCAAATCCCATCTTGGATTCTTTGGCTGTGTCAGCTTTGGGTTATTGAGAGGATGAACAAAGAGGATTAAAGATAAAGGAGATATGAAACATGAAAATGAAGGTAAAGGAAGATCACAGGGTGGGTGGCCCTGTGGCAGCATTCAGGAGCAGATCGCTCAAATCCACTGCCATTTAGTTGATTCTGACTCTTCAGCATAGCGTATAATTGCCCGGGTTTCAAAGTGGAATAAGAACTGTCCGGTAATCACACGATGAAAAGTTCCAACCTGCCAGCTGCTCCACTAAAGAAAAAAGGAGGCTTTCTGCTGCTACAAGATTTACAGCCGCAGCCTGTGGGAATTGTGTCTGATCTGACTCCACCACCCTGGGGCGAAATGCTAAGGGTGTGCAACAGAACAGCAAGGGGAGCACAGCAATGAAGTCCCAGGCAATACCAGACATAGACTTTGGTGCCATGACTTGGTACTCCATCAGACTCAACTGGAAAACTGCCTAAAGGTCAACAAACAGACCTGGAACTATTTATAGACTTTTCTTGTGTGTGTGTGTGTGTGTATGTATGTATGTTGTTGGCCTTTTTCTTTTGATTTGTTGTTGGTTTGATTTTCTCTGCCTTGCTTTGTGCTTTTTATTGTCTCTACATGTCTTTCTAGATAAGATAGGTGGGATAAACCATCCACAGGAGAAAACAACTGGATTGATGATTCTGGGGGGACATGGGAGAGAGGCGGTGGAGAAGGAAGTGAGGGTTAACAAACCCAGGGACAAGGGAACAAGTGATCTAAATTCGATGTCAAGGAGGGTGTAGGATACCTGGTAGGAATTGATCAAGGACAATGTAGCCTAGAGGAATTACTGGAACCAGAATGAAGGCTGAACATGATAGTGGGACAAGAGGAAAGTAAAAGCAAATAGAGGAGAGAACTAGGGGGCAAAGGAAATTTATAGAGGTCTAAATACAGGCATGTACATATGTAAGTATATTTATGCATAATGATAGAGAAATAGATCTATGTGTATATATTTAGATGCTAAGTATCAAGGTAGCAGATGGACATTGGGCCTCTACTCAAGTACTCCCTCAATACATGAACACTTTGTTCTAATAACCTGATATTCTGTGATGCTCACCTTCCTGACATGATCGCTGAAGACAAAATGGTTGCATAAGCAAATGTGGTGAAGAAAGTTGATGATACCCAGTTGTCAAAAGATATAGCATGTGGGGTCTCAAATGTTTGAAGACAAACAAGCCACTATCTTGCTGAGAAGCAGCACAGTCTACAAGGAAGAATCACATGAGCCTGTGTGATCATTAGGTGTTGATGGGATCAGTTATCAGGTATCAAAGACCCAGAATGAAAAATCATATCAATTCGAATGAGGGGAGTGGGGAGTGCAGATCCAAAGCTCATCTGTAGACAATTGGACACCCCATGTCCCCAGGGTCACAAGGAAGAGATGAGACAGTCAGAATGCAGTATAGCACCAATGAAACCTACAACTTTCCTCTAGTTCTTTAATGCTTCCTCCCACCCACTATCATGGCTTACCTACCTTATCAATCTAACTAGACCAGAGCATGTACAGCTAAGAGCTGGAAACACAGGGAATCCAGGACAGATAAACACCTCAGGACCAACAATGAGAATAGCAATACTAGGAGGGTAAAGGAAAGGTAGGGGGAGAAAAGGGTGACTGATCACAAGAAGAAGAGAAGCTCTTCAGTGAGTTAGACTGAATCATTGGCTACAAAAATGGACTCAAATATAGTAATTGCTCAGGACTGGGCAGTGTTTATTCCTGTTGTATGTAAGGTTGCTACCAGTTGAAGACAACTCACTGGCACCCCTGGACAACAATAGTTATTAAAGACAGATAAACATCTTCCTGGTATTCTCTGCTTTCAGCCATGATCCATTTAATATCTATAATGATATCTAATATCCAAATCCACATCCAACTTGATGTTCTTGTAGTTCTCTGATGATTCACTGTCACAACCCTTTTTTATTATCTATGGCAAATTTTATTAGTGTTTGTGCCTCTAGTGGCATCTTCTAACAATTTCTATATTTTGTTGGGTCACCTTTCTTCACAATAGGCATAAATGTTTGTCTCTTCTATTTGGTTTGTTAGATAGTTGTTTTCATATTTTCCTGTCATAGAAGAGTGAGCAATCTTCAGTGCTAGCTACCTTAGTTGGGACTTTTCTGTTGAATGGTAGTCCATCTATTCCTTAAGCCATGTTTTCCACTGAAGTCTTCAGTGCAGATTGGACTTCTTTCAATACCACTGGTTCTTGATCATATGCTACTTCCTGAAATGTTTGGATGGGAACCAATTGTTTTAGATACAGTGTCGCTGGATAGTCCTTCTAGCTTCTTTTGATACTTCCCTCATTCCTCAATATTTCACTCTCAGAATCCTTCAATATTTCAATTTGAGGCTTGAATTGTTTCTTCAGTATTGCTATCCTCCATAATAGTATAAGTAAACAGAGCAAAATGGTCATGCTTTGCTTATTTGCATGTCTGGGGAGGAAAGAATAGCTCACTCAGAGAACATACCCAAGCATTCCAAGTCTACAGATGTCTACTGAGAGTGAACCAGCTGAAATACTTTCAAGAAGGCTTATGGGTAGAATGGAGGGTCATTGAAATGGAAAATGTGGATAGTTTATGTTTGTACATTTAAAGTAGGTGTGGCTGCATTTTAGTAAATAACAACTCCAAAGAAATTTGTGCACACCAAGTAGTCCTGACTCTATCTTAATGGATGGTGGTCTAAGACCTAGATACAGCAATGCTACTGAGCATTTAAGTCCCTAGAGTTTTATAGATAAGGAAATTCTCAATTTGGATGAACTTCTAGCTTAAATAAGAAGCTCAGTGAACTGAATGAGTTTAACTGAAGAAGACAGAATAGGGTCTGGATAGGAAAAAAAGATCAGTAAGGAAAATCACAGTTTTGTTTTGCATACATGGATTTATGTGTGAAAAATAATTGTTATCTACACTACAGCTATACACAACCCTTCCCTCATATAAAAATAAAATTAAACTCTGCAATGTACTGCTAAAAATTCCATTCCATAATTTTACGTGTTATTGCTTAAGGTTAATTTATTCAACAATTCACGTTTAATTTAAAAAATGAACCATAAGTGTTTTCGTAAGTAATAATTGTCAATAACCATTAGAAAGGAAGGTCTGTAGATTGATACACTTTCAAAAGTTAGGAAATTGAGACCTATGGATCTCTATAGGATGCTATTCCAACATAGTGTGGAAAATAAGCCCCCTAAGTGAAAACATCCCCTAAATACACAGTTGCTGTCTCAAAGCACTGAAAGCAGAGTAAGAACGTCAAAGTTTCAGAGGATCAGGCCATGTTTTCCTCCTGTAGGTGAAGTCAGGCTGGACAGCAACCGATGGCAATAGTTATTCATGAATTTCAATAAGGAACGAATTTATAAAATGTTTAACTTCTTTTTAAAATTTAAAATTGTTTTCCCCTTCAAGAACCTAACCCTTTGGTAAAGTTTTTACTAAAGTGTGAAGTCCATTACTGACACAAATAATGGAGTAACAACTAGGGTGGGTCAACGCATGTGTTTTGCAGTGCAGAGAGGATGTTCCTTTTAGACATGAAAATAATTGCAATAATTCTCCAGCAACAATGACCTTGCTGTCTTTCTGCTCTCTCCTTGTAGTTCTCTGGAAATTGACCAAATGAATAGGTATCAAGCATCCCACCTTGGAGAAGTTGGGAAGAGAACTTAAGAAAGAAACTCAACAAAAACTTAGCTTAGTCGTTGAATGTGCAAATGTGTTGAATGTGTTGAATGAAGATGTGCAAAACACCAATGGCAAATGCATTTTTATTCAGTATCATTATTGCATTGCACTCATTTGCACACCATTTGTTTTGCTATGCCTCTAACCAAAGTCAGGGTCATCGAGTCAAATCTAACTCGCAGTGACCTGATAGGATGGAGTGGAACTTCCCCTGTGAGTTTCCAAGACCATCAACCCTTCTATGAGTAGAGAACCTCAGCCTTCTCTCAAGGAGCAGCTGGTGGTTTCAATCAACTAATCTGTACCCCATCAGAAAAATGGGACAAATAAAGCCCACCAGGTGAACTTACTTCTCCATAACCCTGAGACAAAGAGAACAAGGTGGGGCATGGCTTCCACTACCAGCTGTTCTAAAAGGAGTCATAACTGGAGGTCATAGAGTGAGAGCAATTGTATACTAGAACTCCAAATCAGAAGGAAGACCAGCTTAACCAATCTTATAGAGATGCATGGGAACCTCGAGTCTGTGTCTCTTAGTCACTCTCAGGCCTGGAATCAAACATACCTGTGCCTCAACTTTCAGTCAAACAATAGCCAGTTCTGTAAGGTGAACAATAGCACCAGGGAAACCTGCCGTCTTTGGAGCAAACATACAGAGTTAAAGGGGCATCATTTGCCCAGGGATAAACTCAGAAGGCAGGAGAGTTAGGAAAGAAGATGGAATGGAAACAGTAAATTCAGGGAGGAAGTGGGAAGAGTGCTGATACATTGCACAGGCTACAGTCAAGGCCATGACTCAAATGCATATGAACTGCTGAATGAAACATCTGTTTGCTCTGTAAACCTTCACCCAAATCACAATAATAAGAAAAGCAGGGAGACAACATTTATTCAGAAGCAAAGTTAAGAAGGCATGAAGGAGCAATGAAATTTGATGAATGGGAACACCAAATGGAAGTTGGAGAGTGGGACATGTAGTGTGGGGATTGCAAGCAATATCACGGAACAATCTGTATAAATATATTGCTAAATAAAAAATGAATTGCTTTGTAATTTTTCACATAAACCACAATAAAAATAGTACAAAATGAACAGCACACGTACCATATATAACCCAGTGACCTGGTAAGCATTCTTAGGCATCAACCAGTCCTGTGTGTGGAGTTGAGTGACCTTCACTTCAACCTACAGATTTCATACCTATTAAATGGGAATAATATTATTGCTTATCTTGCAACATTCTTGTGAGAATTAATAGACTAATAGAAAGATGATAAATGTTATTGTCAGATGTCATTGAATTGGTTCAGATTCATGGCTACTCTGTGCAGAGCAGAACAAAGCACTGCATGGTCCTGCACCATCCTTGCAATTGTTCCTCTGTCTGAGTTCATTGCTGCTGCAGCCACAGTGTCAATCCCTCCGGTTGGAGACCTTCCTCTTTTTCACTGCCCCTCATCTTACCATGCATGATGTCCTTCTTCAGTCTCTACTGACAACATGTCTAAGGTATGTAAGCCAATGTCTTGTGACCCTTGTCTCGAAGGAGCTATCTTTTTACAAGACAGATGGGTTTGCCCTTTCAGCAGTTTGTAGAATTTACAATTTTCTTCTACAGCACCATAATCCAAATACATCGATTCTTTCTTGCCCCATGTTCAGCTTTCAGATACACATGAGGCTATGGAAAATACCATGGTCTGAGTCAGACAGGTAGCAAATATATGAGGTATTAATTTCAGGGGGAAAAAAGCCAACATCTTTCTTGTGTCTATTCTCACACATGTAACTTAGTTAATTTGAGATTTTTTCTGTTTATTCTGGCTCTCCCCCTCCCCTTATCCTAATATGCATCTCAGTGCTTGGGTGTGTGTGGAGGTATTTTACACTAGGCATTTGCAGAGGAGGGGAGATTCTTATTTTTAGTGTCATTTGTCCACATTGCTCCACATCACCTCATCTTGGCAACAGCATCAATCCATGTTGATGTCTGAGTGACACTTGGATTCCAGATGACTTCTCCTCGAGGGGCCATGCCTGTAATCTGTCCCCCTCCCCCCTACCCGGCTCCCCTGTCCTGACTGAAAAAGTAGCTATTCAGACTCTTGGCCCATTCTGTGTGTTGCCATAACCCCTTGGGTATGAATAGACTAGAAAGTAGCCACACACACACACACACACACACACACACACACACAAAGAGGCTTTGATGATCCACCCCAGAGTAAAAGAGACTCTCATGGTCTATGTTCATGGTTTCTCTTGCCAGGCAGGGATATGACACCCAGCAGAGCTGTATGGGAAAATGGACCTCCTTCTACTGCAGGAGCCACCGAGGCCAGTGATTCTCAACCCTGTTGACACACTGAAATAAGCCAGGAAACTTTGGAGAATTCTGAAGCCAATGTACCATCCCTAGAGATTTTCCTATCCCAAAAGTCCAGGATGTGATGTGGGCTTTGGGATTGCTAAAAGCTCCCCAGACAATTCAAATGTGCTGACACATGCTGCAACAACTGGTCTAGGGCAAATGAGAACATTTTCAAGTCCTCGCTACCTTCCACCACATACGATTATTAGCCAGCCAGGGTACGTTAGCACATATCTTCCTATTACATTCATTGTAATCATGCAATGTATGACGCAAACTCAACCTATGAATCCTTTAGGATGCTGCTTTGCATATTCATCAGCTTGACTTTTAAGATTCTAAGTGTTTTAATCTTCAACCTATGATTTAGGCTTTATTGTTCTCTTTTGAATCTACAAAGGATGGCATTGCCTCATCTTTCTTTTCATCTTTAAAAAAAATCAATATCTTAATATTATCAAAATAAATCATATATAAATTTTAGACATTTATTGTTGTTTCAGTGAATGCTTACAGAGAAAATTAGTTCCCCATTTAATAATTTGTACATATTTTGTTTTATGGCATGATTAGCAATCTTTTCAAGTTAATAGCATTCATCCCACGAAGCCCATGAATCCCTTCTTTCCATTCACTCATCTTTCCTGCCTTCTGAATTTTGTTTTTGGGGTGAACTATTTCCTCTGGTCTTGTTTGATTGATTGATTGTTCCATTTTTAAGAATGTCAGAACTGCAACCAGCAGTTTTATTATCCTTTAAAGAAAAAAATGATAGAAACTCTTCTTTCACTTCAACTTCCCTATTATTGATTTCTATATATCCAATCATTTAAGACTCTGGTCAGTATGCGATATGTCAGGTGTGTGTCAAACAGGATCCCAGAGTATTTCGTGGACATTACATTGATGCAAAGCCTCTCCACATAACTTCCCAGGGCACTTATAAACTCATTCTGATAAAATGAGAGATAAGCGATGGATACTTTGAATTTGCCTGTGTTTCCACTTTAATCTCATAAAGTGTTCTTTTGGTGGAGTTACTGGATCTTATTTTGACAGCACCTCAACCATTCCTTGACTCCATGAAGATTCACCTTCCATGTGACTATGGAATGTAAGATTCTGTTTGGCAAGATGCAAAGTGGTATTAAGCAAGCTGTAGAAAATGTCCGTCCATATTTTCTTCCCTATTTCTATCCAAGCCACAGATGCAGCATTCATGACTGTGTACAACCTCAGTTTTGTGGTCAATGGTTTCTACTTTTGGGAGTAACGTAACTGCTCTTTGAATGCCTCGTGGTTGTGTATTTTCCTGTTCTGTTTCTACCCTTTATGACATCCAGTTAAAAGCTCCCTAGAAGATTAATATGTTGTGATGGGTAGGTTTCTTATGCCAACATGGCCACAGAAGATTGGTGGGTCTGTTGTGACAGCATGGCCAATGAACACACAGGATGAATTGAAGGGAAGAGATAGGAAGGGCTCAGTGAGTCCCACTCTCTCTCTTGCTTTCAGATATTTGGACCAGACAGCTGCCTTGTTCGTCCTGTGCCTCGACCTCCAAACAACACTACCCATGGCACACCTAGTCGTGGACTGTGGAGCTGTGAGTTCAGGTTCCTTCATGCCCTATTTAGCCATGCTCCTGGGATATACATCTCTTGAGCTGGGGACTGTTGGACTCTGTCACCTGGCTGACTGTTGGTGACCTGCTCTGCTGTTTGCTACCTGTGACCAGATAGCCTGGATTGCTCTACAGAGGACTACCCAGTGGCCCTCAAGACTTGAAGAACTGCTGGTCTTCTAGCTGCCTCACACAAGTAAGTTGCCCCAAGCAATTTGTACTGCTGTATAGATAGTTAATTGTTTCTTTCTCATTTTATATACCCTTCTCTCTGTATAAATATGTAAAGAGGACTACTAGTGTCCTGGTTTTATTTCTCTAAGAGAACCCTGCCCAACACAAGTGGTACCAGAAGTGCTTCTAGAAAAATAAAATCATAAATATGGGTTTCTTTGATTGGTTCTCCAATCTGATTAGTTTTAAGAGCACTGGTGATGCTAATTCTAGACCTAAAACCATGGGTAATTTTGCCAATCCTACTAGTCCATGGTATGAAATAGCAAAGTTAATACTTTAAGTAGGAGCACCAATGGATGGGGTGCTGGTTACAGGAGAGACTCTGGGAGTTCATATGTTTGATATTTTCCAGCAGTTTTGTCAATATGTCAAGTATAGGAAAACTGTGTGGCTGGTCCTCCTTACAATGGACTATGTGATTAAGGAGAGGGATTGCCTCAGGGCATCGGAAGCATGCCTCAGGTGACGACTCAGACATGAAGGGTTCTGTCTGTGCTACAAAGGAGAGTCTTCATGCCTGTTGTAAAAGAGCTGATATTGCTGAGAACCAGGTCCAATGTCTCATTATGTGAGTGGCTGAATTACAATGTCAGCTGAACAGTAGATCTAGAGCAGTGTCTGAAGCCAAAGTGAGAGCATTAATAGGAAAAAATAGGGACCCTGAAACATGGGATGGGGATATATGGGCTGATGATCCAGAAGAGGAGGATATTATGCCACCATTAGAAACAATTGAACCAGCCCAGTCAATAGATCCACCCCTCCCAGCTGAAGATAGTAGTCTACTATCAACAAAACAACCCACACATGAGCAGATCAACCAACCTACTTAAGGTGAAACGCCAGGTGGGACTGCATATCTACCATTGCCTGCGGGAGATGCCTTACAAGATAGTGCTGAGAACACCCAGGAAACGCCCTCACCATCGATAGTTTTTGCTACACCTCTAACTAAAATTAAGGTAAGGAAAGCTCCTAAGGGTGAGGACAAGCTGATTACTCAAGAAGTATGCTATACTCACAAAGAACTGCTCCAGCTTTCAAATACGTACAAGCAAAAGCCTGGGGAGTATCCCTGGGAATGGTTACTGAGGATGTGGGATATTGGTGCAAGAAATGTAATATTAGATCAGTCTGAGTTTCTGGATATGGGACCCCTAAGCACAGACTCTTCTTTCAATGTCTCAGCGAGAGAGGCTAAGAGAGCATCCTTCTCCTTATTTGGGTGGTTCACTGAGGTATGGGCTGCCAGATGACCTAGATTAGACCAACTTGAGGTATCTGACCTACCTTGGTACACTGTAGAAGAAGGCATCCAAAAGCTGAGGGAAATTGGTATGATGAAATGGATCTATCAGGATACTCCCATAGACCCCAAAAGGGGTGTCCTGAGGACATATTCTTCATCACAACCATAAGGAATAAATTTGTGAGGTGGGCCCCAGCATCTTTTAAGATTCCTGTAATTGCTATGTTGTGTGCACCAGGATTAACTGTGGGAACTGCCTTAAGTGAACTCCGACATTTGCCCACGATGGGCCTGCTTGGACTCCATGGTGACAGAGGGCAAGTGTCAGTAGTGAATCAACAGAGACAGTGGACATGGTTATAATCGACAACCATGCTTTCATAGTAATCAAAGCAGCCTGTCTCTTGTGGAATTATGACATTGGCTACTTAGTCATGGTGTCTCTAGGAGTGAAATACACTAAATATTTGCGTGACCTATACAGACAGAAGAATGTTGGATCAGGTGAACAGCGGGATAGGCAGTCAGGATCACTCAACCAATTCCCAGACCTGAGCCAGTTTACAGACCCACAACCACTTGAATGAGGGGAAGGCTGGGTCCCTTGGAAGAAGTACCCTGCTACATCACCAAAGGTTTATGCTGTTAGTCTTTCTTCTAGCCTTCCCCAAAGGGACCTGTGGCCTTTCCCAAGAGTGACTGTACATTGGGGTGAAGGAAATAAACTTTCTGGGGATTACTGGACACTGGCTCTGAACTGACACTAATTCCAGGGGACCCAAAGTGTTTCGAAGGCCCACCAGTCAGAGTGGGAGCTTATGGAGGTGAAGTTATTAATGGGGTTTTAGCTCAGGTACTCCTCACTGTGGGTCCGGTAGGTCCCTGAACCCATTCTCTAGTTGTTTCCCCAGTTCCAGAATGCATCATTGGAATAGACATACTTAGTAAGTGAAATGTGAAATAAAGGCTATCATAGTGGGAAAGGCCAAATGGAAACCATTAGAATTGCCATTGCCTAGGAAAATAGTAACCAAAAGCAATACCTCATTCCTGGAGGGATTGCAGAGATCAGTACCACCATCAAAGACTTGAAAGATGCAGGGGTGGTGATTCCTACCACATCTCCATTTAACTCACCCATTTGGCCTGTAAAGAAGGCAGATGGATCCTGGAGAATGATAGTGGATTATCGTAAGCTTAACCAGGTGGTGACACCAATTGCAACTGCAGTTCCAGATGTGGTCTCATTGCTTGAGCAAATTAATACTTGTCCTGGTACTTGGTATGTAGCTATTGATCTGGCCAATACCTTCTTTTTGTTACCAATCTCAAAGGTTCATGAAAAGCAGTTTGCCTTCAGCTGGCAGGGGCAACAGTACACTTTCCTGACTCTCCCCCAGAGGTACATCAACTCTTCTGCCCTGTGCCATAATTTAGTCCGAAGGGACCTTGATCGCCTGTCTATTCCACAAAATGTCACACCGGTCCATTATATTGATGACATTATGCTGATTGGACCCATTAAGGATGATGTATCAAAGACTTTAGATTCATTAGTACAGCATCTGCGTACAAGAGGTTGGGAAGTTAACCCAA
The DNA here is from genome assembly GCA_004026705.1 of Nesogale talazaci. Lineage (NCBI taxonomy): Eukaryota > Metazoa > Chordata > Mammalia > Afrosoricida > Tenrecidae > Nesogale > Nesogale talazaci. Next base: position 8,223 of record PVJH01000539.1, on the reverse strand, counting down.
CAAAAATTCAAGCACTCTCCCACCTCAGTAAAATTTCTAGGGTTCCAGTGGTGTGGAGCATGTGGAGATATTCCACTAAAGTGAAGAACAAGCTATTGCATCTGGCTCCCCCAACAACGAAACAGGAGGCACAATGCCTAGTGGGCTTTTTTGGATTTTGGAGGCAACATATCCCTCACTTGGGTGTTCTACTTCGACCTATTTATCAGGTGACATGGAAGCCCTCCAATTTTTAGTGGGGCCTGGAACAAGAAAAGGCTCTGCAACAGGTTCAGGCTGCCATGGAAGCTGCTTTGCCACTGGGACCATATGATTCAGCTGACCCAATGGGGCTAGAAGTGTCAGTTGTTGATAAAGATGTAGTGTGGAGTCTTTGGCAGACCCCTATTGGTGATTTACAGCATAGACCATTGGGATTTTGGAGTAAAGTCCTGCCATCTTTTGCAGACAACTACTCCCCCTTTGAAAAACAGCTGTTGGCCTGTTACTGGGCCTTGGTGGAGACTGAACGCCTCACCTTGGGCCACCAAGTCACCATGAGGCCTGAACTACCCATCATGAACTGGGTATTGTCTGACCCACAGAGTCATAAAGTTGGGCGTGCACAGCAACACTCAATTGTTAAATGGAAGAGGTACATACGAGATCGGGCCAGAGCAGGACCTGAAGGTACATGTAAGCTGCACGAAGAAGTGGCCCAAATGCCCACAGCCCCCACTCCAGTCACATTACCTTTTCTTTCTGAATCTGCACCTATGGCCTCCTGGGGAGTTCCTTATGATAATGTAACTGAAGAACAGAAAAGTCATGCTTGGTTCACGGAGGGCTCTGCATGATATGCAGGTGCCACTCGTAAGTGGACAGCAGCAGCGCTACAGCCCCTTTCTGGGATCTCCCTGAAAGATAGTGGTTGAAGGAAAATCCTCCCAATGGGCAGAACTTCGAGCAGTGCACCTAGCCATTCAGTTCGCCTACAAGAAAAAGTGGCCAGCTATGAGAGTGTATACTGATTAATGGGCTGTGGCTAATGGCTTGGCTGGATGGTCAGGGACTTGGAAAGAACATGATTGGAAGGTTGATGACAAGGAGGTGTGGGGAAGAGCTATATAGATGGATCTCTCTGAATGGGCCAAAAAAGTAAATGTAATTGTGTCTCATGTGAAGGCTCACCAAAGGGTTACCTCTGAAGAGGAGGACTTTAACAATCAAGATGACATGCACTGTGGAAACTGTCCTCCTCTTTCCTCTGCCACTCTTATTATCGCCCAATGGGCACATGAACAAAGTGGACATGGTGGCAGGGATGGAGGTTATGCATGGGCACAGCAACATGGACTTCCACTCACCAAGGCTGACTTGGCCACAGCCACTGCTGAGTGCCCTATTTGCCAGCAGCAGAAACCGATGTTAAGTCCAAGGTACGGAATAATTCCTCAGGGAGATCAACTGGCAACTTGGTGGCAAGTTGACTATATAGGACCGTCCCATCATGGAGGGGGCAGCGCTTTGTTCTGACTGGAATAGACACCTATTCTGGATATGGATTTGCCTTCCCTGCACGCAATGCTTCTGCCCAAATCACCATTCGTGGACTTACGGAATGCCTCATCCACCGGCATGGCATCCCACATAGCATTGCTTCAGATCAAGGAACTCACTTTACAGCAAATTCAGTGCGGCAATGGGCTCATGCCCATGGAATCCACTGGTCATATCATGTTCCTCATCATCCTGAAGCAGCTGGCTTGATAGAACGATAGAATTGGCTTCTGAAGATACAACCGTGGCGCAAACTACATGACAACAACTTGCGAGGCTGGGGCAGTGTTCTCCAGGAAGCTGTATATGCTTTAAACCAGCGGCCAATATATGGTGCTATGTCTCCAAAAGCTAGGACTCATGGGTCCAGGAATGAACGGGTGGAAACTGGAGTGGCACCACTCACTATTACTCCTATTGACCCACTTGCAACATTTTTGCTTCCTGTCCCAGCAACCCTATGTTCTTCGGGGGTTGAAGGTCCTGGTCCCGAAGGAAGGAACTCTCCCACCTGGAAACACAGCACGGATTCCACTGAACTGGCAGCTGAGAATGCCCCCTGGCCACTTTGGGTTTCTCATGCCTTTGGATCAACAGATCAGGAAGGGTGTCACTGAGTGCTGTGATTGACCCAGATTATCAAGAAGAAATTGGACTGGTGTTACATAATGGGGGTAAAGAGGAATATGTCCGGAATCCAGGAGAACGCATAGGCCGTCTCTTAGTGCTACCATGCCCTGTGATAAAAGTTAATGGTAAATTACAGCAACCCCATCATGACAGGACATCTAATGCCCTAGACCCCTCAGGAATGATGGTCTGGGTCACCACACCAGGCAAAAAACCACAACCAGCTGAAGTGATTGCTGAGGGCAAAGGTAATACAGAATGGATAGTAGAAGAAGGTAGTTCTACCTACCAATTACAACCACGTGATCAACTGCAGAAGCAAGGTTTTTGATTGTTCAAGTATTTTCTGTTTATGAACTTATTGAATCTTTTCTTTGCTCATGTAGGATTTATCAGCTACAATTAGACTCAATGTGTTCTCCTTTATATGTATGATGTTTGATGTTAAGCATAAATTTGATTTCATTGATGTCTGGAAATTCCATATGGGTAAAAAATTGTGTACATGTTGGTAAGGAGTGGATTGTGATGGGTAGGTTTGTTATGCCAATATGGCCACAGAAGATTGGTGGGGCTGTTGTGACTGCATGGCCAATGAACACACGGGATGAATTGAAGGGCAGAGATAGGAAGGGCTCAGTGAGTCCCGCCTTCTCTCTTGCTTTTGGATCTTTGGACCAGACAGCTGCCTTGTTCATCCTGTTCCTCGACCTCCAAGCAACACTACCTGTGGCACACCTAATCGTGGACTGTGGAGCTGTGAGTTGAGGTTCCTTCATGCCCTACTTCGCCATGCTCCTGGGATATACATCTCTTGAGCTGAGGACTGTTGGACTCTGTCATCTGGCTGACTGTTGGTGACCTGCCTGCTGTTTGTTACCTGTGACCAGATAGCCTGAATTGCTCTACAGAGGACTACTCAGCGGCCCTCAAGACTTGAAGAACTGCCGGTCTTCCAGCTGTCTCACGCAAGTGAGTTGCACCGAGCAATCTGTACTGCTTTATAGATAGTTAATTGTTTCTTTCTTATCTTATATGCCTTTCTATCTCTATAAAAATATAAAGAGGATTACTACTGTCCTGGTTTAATTTCTCTAAGGAAATCCTGCCCAACACATATGTGCTGACAAGTGTGGCAACCATTGGTCTAGAGTCAATGAAATGCAGATCTTGCATCGTCTCAAATTCCCAGACCTATCATTTCCTCCAAGAACGTATCCAACTTTTCTATTCCCTTCACCATATAGGATCATTAGCCAGGGAAATTTAGGACATATCTTCTTCTACATTCATTGTTTATGGCACAAACCCAGTGGATATGGTATCTGTAACAGTAATAACAAACTGTTGGCAGCAAAACCCATACACATTTTTGCTGATGCGTGAGCATACATCGATGACATAGGATTTTCTTCAATTTTGTATCATTTAAAAAACAGTTTTATTAACAGTTTATCCACTCATCATACAATCCAATATTTCAACCATATCAAGAAGAGTTGTACACTGGCACATTTCAGAGCTGGAAATGCAGGGAATCCAGGGCAGAAAAAACCCTAAGGAACAATAACGAGAAGAGTGATACCTGGAGGGTAAAGGGATGATGGGGGAGAAAGGAGGAACTGATCACAATGATCTCCATCCCTGCAGGATGGAAAACAGAGAAGTGGGCAAAGGGAGACACCAATCAGTGTAAGACATGAAAAAATAATAATTTATAATTATCAAATGTTCATGAAGGGAGGGAGGGTGGTGGCCAGAGGGAAAAAATGAGGAGCTGGTACCGAGGGCTCAAGTAGAAAGAAAATATTTTGAGAATGATGATGGCAACAAATGTAAAAAAGTATTTGACACAATGGATGTATGTATCCATTGTGATAAGCTTTGTATGAGCCCAGACAAAATGGTTAGAGAGAGAGAGTTGTACAATTGTCATCATATTCAATTCTAGAACATTTTCTTCCTCCTTGTAGTTGTTGTGATCCACACAATTATTTTTTCTAATTGTAACAAAAATATACACAACAGAATATTCTCCAATTCCACAACTTCTATCTGTATAATTCAGTGTCGTTGATTATACTCTTCGTTCTGTACAGTCACTGTTGATATCTTTTTTCAAATTATTCTACTGCCATTGACACAAAATGCCACCTATGCGACAACCCATTCCCCTTCACATATGGTTACCATTGGTCAAATTTGGTTTCTTTTCTCCCCCCCTCCCATGGTTTTCTTGTTATAGTATTCACTATGTACATGATCATACACCTCCATGGCTAAATTGCTTTTTATTTATTAATCATTTCTCACGATACATATATTGTGCCATGCTTAAATTGCTTTTTAAACGAGTTGTGTAATCAATTCATTCTAGTGCTCCCTCTCTGCTCCCCAAATCCCCTCACCCTCCCTGTTTCCCACCTCCACCCCTGCATTCCCTATCAACCCTGGCATCAGTTCTTATCTCTGTGCATCTACTCCTGTGCTTCACAAACTGGAACACCCAATAGAAACAATAAAAAAACAAAACCAAAATGAAGTGATAAGGATAAAATACTAACAATATAAAGATAACAATACAAATAATGAGTAAGAAAGAAAAGATCACCATCAATATTTTAAAGTCAGAGAGAATAACTTTTTTGTCATGGAACAGGCATGAAATACTTGCACCTAGAACAAGTTCAGCTTGGCTCAAGAGGGAGGTCGACTGACCGAGTATCAAGTTCAATCCAGCATAATCAAGTTACTACGATCTTTATCTGACAGAGACCTTTGCCCATGGCTAGAGGAAATCTTCATCTGCCTCCATACTCTGAAGATGGGTTTGGGTCTCTCAGTGTCCTTCACAGCCTTCTACAATCACTCTATCATCACTTTGTAAAAGCACTCTTTCGAAAGCAGGTGTGCATCTCCTTTCGCTGTGTCTTGTCTTGTTGCAGCACTGAAAGGCTCACCTTTGTTCTGAAAGAAATGCTTGCCCTTGAGATGATTTCAATCCCAAAATGACCGGAAAGAGGTCTCTCCCAGAGAGAAACATCACACAAAAGTGCAAAGTGTTCTCCTTCCTGTCATTCAATCTCACTTACAGTATTGTGGCAAGAGTCATTTCCAGCAGTCTCTTCTGCTTCAAATTCTGTCATTTCTACTCTTTGCTCTTCTGCAGAATGCATGAGCCTGCTTCCTCAAGTGGAGACTGACAAATAGTGGTTTTTGATGAACTCTCGCTATCAGCTGGGATTTTGACACATTGAAACATGGATCCAGCAAATGTTGAGTGCTTTCATTCTTGCCTCTTTTGCTTTCCTTTGTGGGCACCAATTGATGTATTTTGATTTTTCACTTTCCATGTTGCTATTAGAATGTCACTCTCCTGAGTGTCTGGCCTGGATCCAGCTCTGCACTTTGTGCTCCAAGGTCATTCCAGCCTTCCTAACCCCTCTAGGCACAGCTGGAGGCCCTGTGTCTGATGTGACCAGCAAACCTGCAGGAGGAGGAGGGGGAGGAGAAAGGGGTGGTCCAAGAGACCCAATAAGGAGTCCAAAGATGGGATAGAAGTTGAAAGGCTGCTTTGAGGGTGGATAGTGCTTCTCTAAGTTCTATCTTGGAACACTCAAACCAAACCAAACTCACTGTCATCACGTCCTTTCTGATTCAGAACAAACCTATAGACTGAGTAGAACTTCCCCTGAGGTATTTTGAGGCTACATCTTTTTGGGAGCAGAAAACCTCATCTTCCTCTCATGGAGAGGCTGGTGGATTTGAACTGCTGACCTTACAGTTAGCAGCACAACCCATTATGCCTTCAGTATTCCTTCTTAAAACATTAATATTCATGAAAATCTTTTTTCTCCTTATGGTCTTAACTCCCATATATACTTATGTATAAGCTGAGTTTTTCAGCACATTTTTAATGGAGTTTTGTGACAAAATTAGGTGCCTCAGCTGATATTTAGGTTGGCTTATACTTGAGTATACATGGTATATCTTCAAAGTCATGGATTATCGTGGTTCAGTTTACTGAAGGAGGAAGATGAAGTGTGTGGGGGTAGGTGGGAGGGGAGGGAGTGAAAGAAACATCGTGGATTAATCCTGCAGTCGATCATGCTACCAAACAAACATGTGAAGTAACTGCCCAGTGCTGTTACGTGTTCAGTGCATTTCATGCTTTCCTTTAGAGTTCCTCAAAGGACTGACTGCAGTGTCTGTAAAGCACCTAGAAGGGGATAGGTGAGAGACAAAAGGGCATGCTTCCTTAAAAGAGGGGCAAGTGTCTGCCTTGGTTCTAACAGTTTTCTAAGCTTGTTTCTAGTCCCTAAGGGAAAACACGCTCTGATGTGGGGCTCCATGGAACTCACTTGCAACTTTCCACTGAATGCATCATAAACTCTGCCTTTTCAAATGGCATAAACAGAAGCCTGAGATACCCCCACCCCCCCAAAAAAAAACCCTCACTGATTTCAATTTGATGACTTGATAGTGTAGGATTTCAGAGGTTATAAGTCTTGATGGGGGCAGAAAGCGTCATCGGAGCTGGGGGGTTCAGACAAGCAACCTAATGGTTGACTGATCTAACACTCCACTGCACCACCAGGGCACCGATCAAAAGAAGGCCAGATTATATACTCCAAAGACTAGAAGGCAAGGATTTATATTTGCATATAAATGTTGATAGCAGCATATTCATAGAAGCTGAAAGGTGGTAACAACCCAAGAGTTCATTCACAGAGGCGCAGATAAAGATAACGTGCTGCGTTTATACAAAGCAATATTATTCAGACACAAAAGCAATGTTCTGAAATCCGATGTGACACAGCTGAACCTTAAAAATATTATGCTGAATGGGGGGGAGAAGGAGGAAGCAGATACAATACGACGGATATTGTCTGAGCCTGTTTATCTGAAATGCCTAGAATAGTTAAATGCATGTAGACCACAGTTCATTGGGAGTTTCTAGGGGGAAGATGGGAGGCTGACACGGGAAATTGTTGCTTAAGGGGTATTGATGATTGGATAGCAGTGAGTAAAAAAACAACAGCAGAGAATTTTAATGGCAGGACAGCATGATGACTATAATGCCAATGAATTATATATATATATATATTTATATATATATAAAGATTAGAATGGCAAAAATGAAATAAAACAGACATTAAAAAAACCCAACATTATGGATTTGCAGAGTAAATCTAAATGTGGTTATTCATTAGCATCTACGAACAGACTTTCCTTGAACCGAAACTTCTCTCCAAATATCATTCTGGTCTGATTTCAGTCACTAATATTTCTGTCAATTCTCAGTCACCAGCTCTGTGACCTCTAAACTGTCTTTAATTTTAAAAGAGACCCAGTCAGAGTGAAAGTCACTTCAAAAAACTTTCCACCCCAGTTGATAGGCATGGGAACATGAGTGTATGTGAACTCCCAGACTTGTTCTCTTTCATCCTCTTGGGTGGTCCTTTCCCAGACTGTAAGCGATGATCAGTCTTCAGCTGGAGACCTGAGGATGACCCTCTGAGAAGCTCCGGGGTTCTTCCTGCACAGCTCACTCACATTTGGATTTCTATGCATCAAATGATGGCTATCCACTCCTCAGGGAGTACTTCGTTGCTTGATGACCACTGTCTTCAAAATGTTGTTTTCTATATTTTATCTGTTTTACATTTGAGGAGTAGGGAATGTGAGATGTAGTTTTTTAGTTTTGTTCTGTTTTCATGGTTTCATGCTGGGTTTTCTAAAGAAGCAAAGCTAGGGGGTTTTCGAAAGACTCAAAACCATTTATCTATCTGTACATATAGTTTATGTATCCAGGAGAGAAGTAAAATATCAAAGTGGATGTCAAAAGGCACTGAAACTTGTTCTTAACCATAAATGGCTAAAGCAAATGGAAGAAATGATAAGATAAAAGATCTGAACAGAAAATCTCAAAGGGAAGATTGAGAAGACACAATATTGAAATGTGCAAAGACATAGAGTTAGAAAACCCAAGGGAAAGACATGCTGAGCATACATCAACCTGAAAGTCAAGCCAGAGCCTGCAATATTAAAATA